>JAFEMH010005198.1:0-173468 GCA_022495995.1 Adenophora triphylla var. japonica | reverse complement strand
AATAATATTCTTCTGTTCAAAGCACAGGAGCGGCATTTAATGTACAGGGCACGTTTGAATACCACTCCATGCGGACATCTTTGAAGATTCCGGTGGCACATAAATTGAACCCTCCTCTCTCGGTTTACACTGACACACGGTCGCTCCAGCGGCAACGGCACCTTGGCGAAAAATAGGGAGAAAACGATTAAGAATTCGCTTGAGATTGCCACCAGGCTCTCTTCAATCTTTCCCAAATCCCACTCACTCAAAATACTTTCAAATCACTCTCATACGTACTCTCATACATACACTAGCTTCGAGCTCGAAATCACCCTTTAGGAGGAGAATTAGAGAGAAAACATAAAGAGGACTTCATTGTTATCTACTTGTTTTCTCTTTAACCAACTCAAATCATCAACCACTAAACACTTTCAAACCCTAAACACATTCCAAGTCTTAGCATATCCATTCATACACAAAACACTAAAGGGAAGATAGGTATAACCTCCCTCTCCTTACCTAAAATTCATCCATTGCATGCATTTTCAAAGCTCCAAAATGTAGTTTGTTCATCTTCTTGCCCTAGATCCAAGGAAAGATCCGCACGATGGAAGTTCATCTCCATGGATTTGATCTTCTACAAGGATCCAAGCTTATTACTTTACAAAGTGTTCTTATTTACTTGCAAATGCAAGTTTTCAAAACCCTAAAAACCATTTTCATACATCGAAATCTTCATTTTCAAGGATAGTAAAAATTCCCCTTCCCAAGCAAATGAAGTGCTTAGTCCTAATGTACCCCAAGGATGAGGTTTGATATAGTTGATTCACCACTAAAATGTCAGAAGTGATCACTAATCCAAAACCTAGGGAAAATGGGGGACAAGCATGGATGCAAAACCCCTTTAAAATCATGTTTTCTTCTTAAAGAAAGGAGTTTTTGCTGTCCAGTCCAGCAACCTTTTCTAAGACCTCCTGAATCCCGATGGTCTGATTTTTTGGACACAGATAAACTTGAAATTTGGTGTTGACTACAAAACACTTTTTGTAGCCAACATCTATATCTTTCCATACATATTTTTACTTTATTTTTTGCGTGAGTAAAAATCCATTTTTCAAATTTTCTTTTGAAGGTCAGATCACCAGTCTCTGGAAATCCAGATCTCATATCTAAGATTTCCAGAAGGTTTTGGATCCTCAAATCATATCCAAAATGGAAAATTATTTCATATAAATCTTATTTAAGGTGTCTGAAACAACTTTCATTCTCTGAGTTTTCTCAGATTATGAAGTTTTGAAGCCCTTAAGTCTATTTCAAAGTCAAGTGTCCACTGCCTTTTTCATTCTGGCAGAAATGTTTTTCAACTTCAAAAATCCTTTGAGTCCCAAAACTCAACCCAAAAATCACACCAAAAATCATGGAACTTGTTTAAAGTCTAATAAAGAATTCCCAGTTTTTACTTTTCTGAGTTTCAATTTATTTTGGCCAAAGTAACATACACACACACACACACACAAATGGTTTTTATGCTTGGAAGACTCGTTTTACGAGGCATTCCGGGTGAACACTAACGTTCTTCCCGGCGTGTAACGTGACCTCCGAACCCAAACCTCTTATTTGAGCATTTTTCAAAGTTTTGGCCCTTGAAACAAAAATGGCGTGGCGACTCCGTTTTTATTTGGTTTTCAAAGAAGCAGAAAAATGTGAATTTTCTCCAGCAGGTGGAATTCAACATCGTCACGGTGGCGACTCCGTTTGGGGATTAATAAGCTTTTCTATAAAAAAAATGGTATTTGGTATATAGGTGGAAACCATTAACCTTCCCGTTAACGCCTCCTAACACGAGTCGAGGATAAATTGTGGTTTAACAATCCCACGTACCGGTATCATTTCAAAAAAAAGAAAAGCTTTTGTGGGTCAAACTTCCGTCCCGGCATTAAAAATCATTTGTTGTGTGTGTTGATTTTTGCACATTTTCGTGTTTGTTTTGGCCGCCTCGGAAAAGTCAAAATTTTGGTATCGGAATCATGTCCCTAGCTGAAATTGGAATTTTTGTGCTTATGTGCTTATGTGTTCATTAAATTTCAAAAAAAAAAAAATTTCAAAAAAAAAAAAGTTTTTTTTCAAAAAGAAAAAAAGAAAATTTTCAAAAAAAATCATGCATCATATTTTTTTTTAAGACACATGAAAAATTTCTATTTTACTCAGAAAAAGAAAATAGACTGCTTGCACACTACGCGCACGTGACCTTACATTGCACACTACGTCCCTAACCCAGGGAAATCCCTGTCGTGGCCCGTTTGGTCTTATTACGCCTCTCGGTGCAAGCACGGGACTACCAAATATCCCGTGGAGCCTCGTTTCGACCATGCACTTGTCAGTGACACACTTTGTTCGAGACCCGGTTGGTTTTAGTGCAGTGCGTGTCATGCCACATGCACGTGTATAGACCTTTCCTTTCAAGCCTTGAGTCGGCATACCCGAAGTCAATATCTTTCGGGACCCTAATCGGTCGAAGTTACGCCGGTTTTCCGTCACGGACTTTGACCGGATATGTGGCAGCGCCTTGACTTTGACTCGGCGGCACAAATTATACAACGACTCCCCGGCATGACCTTTGAGTCATCAAGAATTAACGATTATTCCATGCCTAATTACGGCCTAATTGACGACAAGTCAAGATCAATCGTGGACATTTAACAGTCCAAATCATGCCGACTTTTTGTCGAAACCTCGGACATGATCTTGACTTTGACGTCAGCTTTGTCCGTAATTTACATCGAATGCTCGTTAAGACTCGATTACCCGCCAGACTTTTAGGATCGTTTTTCTTTCGGTCGGTGGGACCCGCTTGCCCTATAGGACCCTCGCCGGGGCTGTCCACAGGGAGGTCGAAATACGGATGGAATACGAGGGGCTTATAGGCGTAGTGACGGGGCCCACTGATCAGATCGAGTAGTTTGCGAAAAAGAAGAGCAATCTTTTCCAACCGATTAGGTTTAATAAAACATGTTTTAAGTAAATTTAAACGAATAATCGCATGTGGAATGAGCCACTAGCCCAAACACCAACTTTGTTTCGCTTTCCTGAGTGCGAACCACACCCTTTTGCGCCTTCCACGGTAAGCAAAGTTTGGATCAAGACCGGGTCATCATTTGCTCGGCTCGAGTCATTCGGAGTCGAGATACTTCATCGGTTTCCTCCTTCGCTTCGGCTCAAAGTTTGAGAATGGCCAACTCGGAGGAGCTGTGGGGACGTACAACTCCGCACCCAGAAAATCCGCAAAATGCCGAAGCGGTGGAATCGGGTGTTGGAGCCGAGATAAGACAACATCAAGAGGCTCGGATCGATCGGTTATTGGAAGGTATCGAGAACCCGGGGGCTAACAATTGTTCGCAACCACTAATGGAACCTTTACGGTTGATGCGAAGATTGGAATTAATTACCCTCGGGCATGCCAACTACCATCAAATGCCTGTTCCCTTTCGTGTGGAACTACTAATGGGCCAAGCATCCCCGGCCTATCACTCGGCACGCCTCTCGGCCTCATTGTATCGATACTCCTCAGCAGTCCGATCTCGGTCAACTTCCCCTGGCGCCTCTCGGTTTTCACCTTTGGGTTTCAATCGATGCATTTACGCCGCGGCTTGGAATGGGTCGGTTCGCTACTCCAAAACCTCGGTCGGCCGGGCCATCGAGTGCAGGGTAGTCGATTCGGTACATCTCGGCCCTACGGCTCGATACTCCTCAACGGTCCGATCTAGGTCAACTTTGCTCCCGGTGCCTCTCGAGATCTCACCACGGGATTGAATCGGTTGGCTTTCGCCCCATCGGCTTGGAAGGGTGGGTTTACTACTTCACAACATCGATGCAGTTCGGGTCATCATCTCGGAATGGGTCGGTTCACGACTTCCTCGAAGCCCGGCGGTTTGACATGGCTCATGAAGCCATTTTGGAGACAGGTTCGCTTCTCGAGGCTCCATGGTTCGAGAGGGGTCCGGCTTCCTTCCTCCAATTCTCGAGGCACACTTGCCCCTATGATCTTGCAAGATCACATGGGCCACCGAGGCTCTTATCACCACTTCATCGGGTTTACCGTATTCACAACATCCTCCAAGCTCTACCTCGCCCCTCCGGTTGGAAAGTCCGACAAGGTCAAATGCTCCTCATCAAATTCTCCACCCGAGCATTATGCAAGCTGCTCTGTTCATCAAGTACGGTATGCACATTACCCTTGTAGTCACGTTCCTCGGTGTGGTCAAGACACGTTCGGTCCTCTTTGTTACGATGCCTCAAATCTCATGTTTTTCGGCGGCCTTTTGGATCCGCTCCTTTGCTCCTGGTATCCACCCATTACGAGTCATATATCCTCATCCTCGGCAAGCTGCCGGGCCTTATGAGGAGGGTTACGGTCGCGCTTTTAATGCTCGGTGTCATCCCTCCCACCAGTACTTCCTACGTGGTTTCATTTGCGATGCCAATCTTGTGGCGGTGTCGTGCGATCCTAGTGTTCCTATTGACTCGTCCAATGGATTATTGGTGGAACCAATTAAGGAGGTACAAGAAAAGCCTAGCAAGAGTATCGACGATCGCTCGACTCGGGCCATCTCACCATACCAATCTTGTGTATCGACACGAACGAGGTTTACAAAGGTCGAATCTCGACGATTACATCGATGATTACATCAAAAGGGTTCGTGCACGGGGAAACACTACTGAGTACGGAACATGTCTCACCGCTATAAACCTTACCGCTTCCAACACGGCTCCGACATCCGATTAAAGGAAAGAAGGCATTGTGTACAATTGACGGCATCCAAAAGCAACCAAGAAAAGGTGGTCCTCTAAGGCAACGAGAACATTTTGATGATTTTGGGATGCCCATGGGCTTGATTTTCAAGGGCTTAGCAAGGGAAGGCCTTTTGGAGCCTCTCGGGGACTACCATCCAAGGAGCTCAAATGCACCCCTCGACATGAGTAAACACTTTGCGCCTTCCATGATCATTTTGGCCACACCTGACCGACAAGCTGCACGGTCTTGAAGAGAGCGGTTCAAGGGTTAATCAGCGGGCAAGCTTGAGCGCCCCAATGGACCAAAATCGGCCAACCCTGTTCAGAATGGTGACCAATTCTTGAATCAAAGAGCATTAAGAGTTCATTCTCCCCCAAAGGAGAAATCACATCCCAAGGATTTGGGTGTTCCCTTAAGCAAAGTTTTAAATAGCTTGCTAAAGCAGGGTCTCCTCGAACCCATGAGAAACTATCGGCCAAGGATCCCAAAATCCCTTTGGACACCACTAAGCATTGTGCTTTCCACCGGTATCACGGTCATTATAACCAGCGCACGGCTTTGAGAAAGGCAATTCGGGGTTAATTAAGAAGGGCAAGCTCGAGCGCCTCGGTGATCTCAACCACACTTGATGATCATTTCCCAAACAACACAAATGTAAACATGATTGAGTTTTATGATTCAAGCTCTGTGAATTCAATAGACTTTGGCAAGTCGAGATGATTTAGTCGCAACAAATGTTGAGAATGGCTGGTTTGGTTTGCCACAAGCATGTGACCATGGCAAAGCTGGATTTGGTGAAATGCTTTGAACTCTCGCCCTCAGATAAGTTCACGGCGCGCCCGAGGTAAATGGGATGATAATGATCTGATGACAGATAAGGCAACCGTCAGGGCCGGTGAGCGATGAATTCCTTGAAGTTACCAACGGCAAGCATAGTCTGTCAAATTTGCTTCCAACGCTGAAGGATAGAGACGTGGTCCAACAACAAAGAGTAGCTAGACTAGGGGCTACCCATCCTTTAATATTAAAACAGTCTTTTAGTCAACCTTCGTAGGTTCTAGTACTTTCTTCGTTCAATCAAGTCCTCGGACATTGTAGTTAATCTTAAATTTTCTATAAAAGAGTCTTTTTCTTTTCTTGCTAGACTTGAGACATTATTTTCACACCTACATTATATTTAATGAAATAGTTTTATTTTAAATGATCACTCGCGTTGCTTGACAAATAATCTCTGGAAATGATTAAGATTTTAATTAATTGGTGCGAGAAAGTCAACTAATGCCCTCCCTATACACTTTCCTTACCTCACAAAGGCCTCCATCAAGCCATACACTTTCCAAAATATGTCCCCATCATCACCTTGACCAAGTCGACAACGGTGACAGCATCAAAGAACAACAAAAGACCACTCAGCATCGGAAGATTGACCCCATGTCGACAAAAAACCAGGGGCTTGCCTTCGCCCTCATGTGCTTCAAAAAAGAAAAAGAGAATCCAAGCAAAAGCTTGAAAAAAAAAAAAGAAGATCAAGCCAAGGATCCAGCACCGCCAATCAGAAACTTGACATATGGGCAAATTTAAAGCTCGAAGAGCGGAAGTTGTCGACTACAAGGGAACAGTCAAATACCCTTAAGTTGTATTCAAATTCTTTCTCCCTCAATGGAGGATGATGATCAAGAAGCAATGAAATCACGGAAGAAGCCGTCAAAAAATGACTTGTCAAGGAACATCTCTAGGCCCGTACCTTATAACTCAAGCTTCCCATCCGACCCTTTTTCACCAAATGGACCACAAATGTTCATACCCTTTCCCAAAGCCAAACACAGTTCAAGCCCGAACTACGGCGACCTGAGCTCCTCATAATGAGGGGAACGTAGGCAACCAGAAATGGTCCGGTCATAAACACATTCAAATCCCAGAAAATTCGGTCTCATCAATGGCCTCTCATGTGCACAATCTTTCTTCGCAATTCGCCAACTTAACCCTTGGTATTGGTCGACTTTCTCCTCATGATTAATCAAAATGTTTGTTCGTATCGAGATTAAGGGTGTGAGTAACCCGAACATTAATAAAGGGTTTTAAGCAATCTTGTGATTATTTTGAATAAAACATGTTTTCAGATGTCTCGACAAGTCTTCTTTTTCTACATTATAGGAAAAATACAGCTAAACACTAATTTTACATCGGCAGGGGCTTCCATACACTTTTACAAACCTTTCTACACGTGTGCTCTCTCAAAAGAGTCAAACCCAAAGCGAGTTCTTTTGTGCCTTCATCAAATGAGGCCATCAAATAATACAAATCGGGGATTCATCCCCACTTTTCGAAAAATATGCCCTGCGGTATACATTCCTAAATTGTCTTTCTTTTACATTTTCTTCTGGTTGACTAATTGACTAAAGAAAATAATAAAGTAAATATAGAAGGATGGGTTGCCTCTTTTGCTACATGACAATTCAATTTGCATTAGAGCTGCCTTTGTACTCTCTAAGGGCGGACTTTCGTCAAGTCATTTCTTTAGAATGGGGCTTCTCTGGTTATCTTAGGGTCACGTTGGTTCCTCACTTCACTACAAGATTCACAATCATGAAGCTGAGGCTTTACCAAGTCACTTCTTCAAAATCGAGACTTCACCAACACATCTCTTCAGACCAAGGCTCCGCCAAGCAAAGTGAGATTTGATCGCCATGTTGGCCATGGGTTTGTCAAGTGCAGTTCTTTGATGTCCAAGGATGAGGACGGAATTTTAACCAGGACCAGAGATTCAGGGCTAACGTTGGAATCCGAGTCCATAAAACTCCTTGTGCCAATCAGAATGAGGTTTCGATGTTCATCCTCGGAAGGTGTCAAGAATTTTGGTTTGATGATTGCCCTCAAACCCGATGGGACTTTCACGGTATAAGAGGAAAAAGATCCCCATCCCTATCTTGGCCAGACAGACTACCGCCGAATGCCACCACCTTCCTCACATGGAACCTCCACCGGGCCACACTCTTCTCAACCTGTGAATCAGTCATCCTTTCAGCCTCGGTCTGGTATACATTCACAGTTAAGTCTGGGACAGTCGTTTGGGGAAACAAATTGAATTTAATCCGATTTGGGCCAGTATGGTGTGCCTCAAGGTAGTAGGGGTCAACTCGGTATGTCGCAGCAGTTTGGTATGCCTCAGCAGCTCGGTACAGATCAGTCAGGGGTTTCTCAGTTACATCAGCTTGGTATGACTTCTCAATTGGGTTTGGGACGGCGGTCAACTATGGATCAGTTTGAACTTCTCAGCCCCAGCAGTTTGGAATGCCTCGAAGCGGCAACCCGGTTCAAGACGGCCCGAGTCCGACAGGCACCGCCTGAGTCTCACAAGATCCCTTCATGGCCAGCCTAAATGGGACGGCCAGAGCCCCCGATCCCACTCTCGGTCGCCCAGGCTACTCCAGGATGCCACCACCAGCCTCCTATGGTACTATCTCCTCGATATTTGGGTCAGCCAGCTCCCCAACTACAGACTACTGGATCCATGCAGCCTGACGGGACGAATCAGTTCTCAGTTCCTCAGTAGAAACAAAATCAGTACGGAATGTCTTCTCATGGTTGGGGGTACCTTGGAGTGCCACAGCAAATTGGGATCCCGTCTCAGTTCAGAAACGATCAAGCCGAATCTTCACAACAACAGTTTAGAGTGCCGCAGCAACAGTTTGGGATGCCACCACAGTTTGGTTCGGGACAACAAAATGATGATAGCTCAGCTGCTCCTCACACAGCTTTCACAAATCCATTCCTCAAGCTTCGATGGGTTACCAAGCCTCCATCCCAGTTTCATCGGAATCACCAAGACGCAGGTACCCCACAGTTTATGCGCCTTCGGCCCGTACGATTCAACAATTAGGGACAACGGCCCGCACTTAAGCCTACTTATGGGCCTCATTCCGGAAACCCGAGCTACCCGGCTACATCAGGCTTGCCTCCACCCTCCTTGCCAATTGAAAATCAACAGCAAGCCGCAAGGCTCTATCCCTTTGCCCAGGCTCCTACTCGCACTCCTCTGGGTAATTTGGTCCCGAGACGAGGTTTCGCTACGCCTGGACCGGCCGTTCCCTCCACCGGTCACGCCGCCGGTTTGAATGCCATGGTTCCACCACAAGACCCTCATCGCCTGGTTCATGGAACAACACAAGGAAATGAAAGCGCGGTTGTCGAATTGACCGCTACGAAATCGCCTTAGGCCTACGGACTGGACTCCATTGCTCCCTGCCCCACAAATTCGTGATGCCTAATCTGGACCTCTCTGACGGAATTTGCATGCCCGAAGACCCATCGGACACATATGCCTTGGCAATAGAGGCCAAAGGGTGCACCAATCGGAGGTTGGCTGACTATTTCAGTCTCTCCTTGAAATCCAGTGCTTTAAAACGGTTCTTCCGCTTAAAACCCGAGGCCAGGGCTACATGAGACCAGATCACCAGTGCCTTTACAGAGAAGCATAAAGCTAATTTGGAGTGGGAAACAAATAGAGTTGACCTGCAGACAACAGTGCAGCGTTTCGAAGAGAATATCAGTGACTTTTATAAGCATTGAAACTAGGGATGGCCAAACCGGACCGGAACCGGACCGGAATCGGAAAATCGGACCGGAACCGGCCCGGAAAAGCCCGGAACTGCCATGAACCGGGGAGAAAACCGGAACCGGGGTAACCGGAACCGGTTTGGAGGCGGGCCGGTTAAGGTTCACCAAATTGGTGAACCGGACCGGAAAAAGCCCGAGCAGGACGAAAATTTGTTGTTTTTCAATAGAACCGGCCCGGAACCGGCCCGGAAAAGCCCGGAACCGGACCAAAACCGTGAGAAAACCGGAATCGGATAACCGGAACCGTGAAAAAAGCGGGCCGGTTAAGGTTCACCTCCTCGCCGAACCGGAACCGGCGGTTCAAGGCCCGAAACCGGAACCGGACCGGATTTGGTCATCCCTAATTGAAACCTCAAGTTGAGTAAAATGACCAACCCTCCTTCTAATGAGGAACAATTGGACATCTTTCAATCATGCCTGGAAGCCTCATTTGAGAAAGCCCCTCAGTAACTTCCCCTATCCGGATCTGTGGACAATGGTCAATGCCAGGGCTAAACTTGAGAGGGCTTACAATCAGCAGCAAGTTGTTGCACCTGCTTACAGATACCGGGCTTCTTCCACCTCTCCTGCCCAGTCCTATTCGGGACAGGATTGCAACAATGCCACTCCTTTCGTGCCAAGGAAAGGTGATGTGCCCAAGTCGCGAAGCCTTAAGCTTGAAGATTTCGGAATGCCTCTGAGCGACGTCTTTCAGGGATTTGTGAAGGAAGGTTTGACCAGACAACCATCAGCCCATGGATCCCGATGTCCCTTTGGACACAACTAAACTCTGTGCTTCCCACTAGTATCATGGGCACGAAGAAGGACGGTGTGAGAACTGATCGAAAAGGACACCCCAAGGGCCCAACACAGTCAACAATCCATTCCCTAAGAAAAACTATAGGGTGAATATGATTGAAGCCATGAACAAGCCAAGTGCCACTATGGCTAACAGTTCCCATATGGAAGACACCCTTCGAAGGGAGGATTCTAGTTGCATAGTTGTTATCAAAGATGGGTTTCTCACTCTATGACGTAATGCTGCAACGAGTCTGGGGTCACATCAACTTCACCTCGAGGTCTCTCACGTTGATCGATCGGCTTGATACTTCATCAGTATGTCAGTTTTACAGTCAAACCTTTGACTGGACCCCTGTAGTGACGTTTTGTCGAACCTGGGGCTTCATCAAATCATTCACAGAAAGTTCCCGTGGCTTTCGCCATGTCTCTTCCACGGAATGGGGCTTTATCAAGTCACACCTATCTTCAGAAGAAAGGCCTAGTCACCTCAACAACTATCTTGGATTTTCAGCTTTAGAACTTGGCAACTCCCGGTATCATCAAAGGTTGAGAATTGGAAATCTCCTCATATCAGCATTTCGCCAAGTCATTCTCCAAACTTATGTCAAGTCACAACTAACCCAAGCGAGAGAGGGTTCATTCATATCAACATACTTTGATTCTAGAGCCTGTCAGCATCAGCTTCAAATGTCCGAGACTGAAAATAAATTTCAATCGAGACCCGGGGTTCAAATCCAACTTCATCCCAAGATGATACTGTTGACCTACAACAAAACCTCATCAATGACATGCAATTCAGTCCGCGACCAAAGGATATCAACCCACCAGCTCAAAGCTTGTCCCAAATAGTCCACAACACATACAAACCCTCTCACCACATGCATCCCCACAAAAATCTCCCCAGGGCTCATGTATCATGCAAAACACTAATCAATAAAAAAAAAAAGCAAAAAAAAAAACCTAAGCGATTGCGAATCATTTTATCTGTGCATGCATCCATCATCATGAATGTCATATGTGCATTTGTCCCTCTACTAACAAATGTAGCAATTCAAGCACGAAAGACCAGTTTTCTATCACTACCCGAAGCCTCTCCGCAGCGAGGACGGTCTCCACCGAAGCGTAATGACTTCAACGGAACTACCCAAATAACTGATACCTCAGGTCAACACCCTCTTGGTTCAAACCCCTCAAGCCCACGTCAGCTTGATTCAGACACCTCAATCTTGCACCATTTTGGCCTCAGACACATTAGGACAACACCACCTTGGCTCCAGGTCTACAGTGCATCGAGTCCGTGAAGACATCTTCCGACATCTCCAATTCGGCAAAGGCGACCTCCAATGTCCACAAATGGATAAAGACAGCCTCCAGCATCTACAGTTTGGCAAAGATAGTCCCCATGTCTATAGCTTGGCAAAGACAAGCTCCGGCGTCTGCAACTTGCTAAAGACGACCTCCAATATCCATAAATGGATGAAGACAGCCTCCAGCATCTACAGTTTGGAAAAGATAGTCCCTATGTCTACAGCTTGGCTAAGACAAGCTCCGGCGTCTGCAAATGGATGAAGACAACCCCCAACATCCACAAACATATGAAGACCACCTCCAGTGTCTACAAATCGGTCAGGAATGCCAAGTTCTCAAATGCTAATCGGTCAGGGACGCCAAGTTCTCAAAATGCAAATCGGTCAGGGACGCCAAGTTCTCAGATACAAATCGGTCAGAGACGCCAAGTTCTCAAATACATTACGGACAGAGACGCCAAGTTCTCAAAAATGCAAATCGGACAGAGACGCCAAGTTCTCAAATACAAATCGGTCAGGGATGCCAAGTTCTCAAAATGCAAATCGGCCAGGGATGCCAAGTTCTCAAAATGCAAATCGGTCAGGGACGCCAAGTTCTCAGATACAAATCGGTCAGGGACACCAAGTTCTCAAATACAGTCCGGACAGAGACGCCAAGTTCTCAAAGATGCATCAAGACTCTCAACACTATCAACTACCACCGGCCCCGCAACTTGCTCTCCTGCAAGTAAGCACAGCAAAGGTACGTTAGTCCTTCAACATATCTCAAAAATATGCATACACTCACAAATTTTGCATGATTACTCATAGCTTTAGCTATCTCTATCTCCGCAAATAGCAACGTAAGCTTTAGTCGATCCTCGGGCGACTTTCCTAAAATAGTCAATCCTCGGGCGACTTCCCTAAAGAGTAGTCAACCTTAGGTACAAAGCTCATAGCCTCTCGTTATCGCCACCTCTTTGACGAACTATGTAGCCTACCATAGGTCCAGTTGCTTGACCAACACGGTCACCCTTTCCCCGATAATCATCGTAGCTCTAATCTTCCTATGAGAATGCCCTCAAATAGTCTCCCTCAACCTCGATTTAGGTTCATACTCTGAACCGAGCCCTCATTTAGGTTCATAAAATAGAACTAAACCTCAACTTAGGTTCATCACGACGAAAGCCAATGGAATTCCGTCTCTTTCACCTCCAGCAGCAAATATAAGGCCGATCCCTTCAAATGAAGTCCACCAAAAGACTGTCTATCCCCTCGAAGTCTGTCCCCAACGAAAGGATACAAACATCGAAGGAAATCGTTTCAAAACAAGTTGATACCTCCAGATCACCCATCACCAAGGTTCGAGGCACCTAAGACGCCATCATCAAGGTTCGAGGCACCTAAAACGTCATCATCAAGGTTCGAGGCACCTAAAACGTCATCATCAAGGTTCGAGGCACCTAAAACGTCATCATCAAGGTTCGAGGCACCTAAGACGCCATCATCAAGGTTTGAGGCACCTAAGAGGCCATCACCAAGGTTCGAGGCACCTAAGACGCCATCATCAAGGTTTGAGGCACCTAAGAGGCCATCACCAAGGTTCGAGGCACCTAAGACGCCATCATCAAGGTTTGAGGCACCTAAGACGCCATCACCAAGGTTCGAGGTACCTAAGACGCCATCACCAAGGTTCGAGGCACCTAAGACGCCATCATCAAGGTTCGAGGCACCTAAGACGCCATCACCAAGGTTCGAGGCACCTAAGACGCCATCATCAAGGTTCGAGGCACCTAAGACGCCATCACCGAGGTTTGAGGCACCTAAGACGCCATCATCAAGGTTCGAGGCACCTAAGACGCCATCACCGAGGTTCGAGGCACCTAAGACACCATCATCAAGGTTTGAGGCACCTAAGACGCCATCACCCAGGTTTGAGGCACCTAAAATGCCATCATCAAGGTTCAAGGCACCTAAGACTCCATCATTAAGGTTTGAGGCACCTAAAACGCTATCACACACAACACGAGGAAAGCGATAAATCGCAATCATCCCCTAATTCGACAAACCGAAATCATTACCAGGGTGACTTCCCAAAAATAGTCAGATCTTAGGGCGACTTCCCAAAAATAGTCAGATCTTAGGGTGACTTCCCAAAAATAGTCAGATCTTAGGGCGACTTCCCAAAAATAGTCAGATCTTAGGGCGACTTCCCAAAAAAATAGTCAGATCTTAGGGTGACTTCCCAAAAATAGTCAAATCTTAGGTTGACACCCTAAAACAGTCACTCCAGGGTCAAAGACCCGAACTACGACCGGCTTGATTCCCATCACTAGGTTCAGCCATCAGACCAAAAATGGTCATTCCTATCCCAAATTTGCCTAATAAAGAATTCCCAGTTTTTACTTTTACGAGTTTCAATTTATTTTGGCCAAAGTAACACACACACACACACACACACAAATGGTTTTATGCTTGGAAGACTCGTTTTACGAGGCATTCAGGTGAACACTAACGTTCTTCCCGGCGTGTAACGTGACCTCCGAACCCAAACCTCTTATTTCGGGCATTTTTCAAAGTTTTGGCCCTTAAAACAAAAATGGCGTGGCGACTCCGTTTTTCCGGTTTTTATTTGGTTTTCAAAGAAACGAAAAATCGAATTTTCTCCGCGAATTGGAATTCAACATCGTCACAGTCAGGGACACCAAGTTCTCAAATGCAATTCAATCATAGACACCAAGTTCTCAAAGTCAAGTAGGTCAGGAACGCCAAGTTTTCAAATGCCAACCGGTCAAATGTTTCAACATCTCGATCAGATACATCAAAACTCTCAACACTATCAACTACCCACACGGCCCCCGCGACTTGCTCTCTGCGAGGTAAACACAAAGAAAGGTACGTTAGTCCCTCAACATATCTCAAAAATATGTATGCATTCACAAATGTTGCATGATTACCCTTAGCTTTAGCTATCTCCGCAAATAGCGACGGAAGCTTCAGTTCCTTAAGGTGACAGTCTCTGAATTATCAAAAGGCCCAGGATCCTAGACCTGTTCCTAACTGTCCAGTGGATTTCGAACTACTCGGGATACGTAGGTAGCCTACCATAGGTCCAGCCGCTTGCCCAACACGGTCACCCTTTTCCCCGATAATCATCGTAAGCTCTAATCTTCCCCAGCGAGAATGCCCTCAAATAGTCTCCCTCAACCTCGATTTAGGTTCATACTCCTGAACTGAGTCCTCATTTAGGATCATACAATGGAACTAAACCTCAACTTAGGTTCATCCCTGACGAAAGCCAACGGAATTCCGTCTCTTTCACCTCCGGCAGCAAACGTAAGACCGATCCCTTCAATTGAAGTCCACCAAAAGACTGTCTATCCCCTCGAAGTCTGTCCCCAATGAAAGGATACGAACATCGAAGGAAATCGTTTCAAAACAAGTTGATACCTCCAGATCACCCATCATCAAGGTTCAAGGCACCTACGACGCCATCATCAAGGTTTGAGGCACCTAAGACGCCATCACCAAGGTTCGAGGCACCTAAGACGCCATCATCAAGGTTTGAGGCACCTAAGATGCCATCATCAAGGTTTGAGGCACCTAAGACGCCATAACCAAGGTTCGAGGCACCTACGACGCCATCATCAAGGTTTGAGGCACCTAAGACGCCATCACCAAGGTTCGAGGCACCTAAGACGCCATCATCAAGGTTCAAGGCACCTAAGACACCATCATTAAGGTTTGAGGCACCTAAAACGCTATCACACACAACACTAGGAAAGCGATAAATCGCAATCATCCCCTAATTCGGCAAACCGAAATCATTACCAGGGCGACTTCCCAATAATAGTCAAATCATAGGGCGACTTCCCAAAAATAGTCAAATCATAGGGCGACTTCCCAAAAATAGTCAAATCATAGGGCGACTTCCCAAAAATAGTCAAATCATAGGGCGACTTCCCAAAATAGTCAAATCATAGGGCGACTTCCCAAAAATAGTCAAATCATAGGGCGACTTCCCAAAATAGTCAAATAATAAGGCGACTTCCCAAAAATAGTCAAATCATAGGGTAACTTCCTAAAAATAGTCAAATCATAGGGCAACTTCCCAAAAGTAGTCAAATCTTAGGTTGACACCCTAAAATAGTCACTCTAGGGTCTACGTCTGAAGATAGTCGAAAGACCCGAACTACGACTGGCTTGATTCCTCTTAAGGATACGTAGGTAGCCTATCACTAGGTTCAGCCATCAGACCAAAAATGGTCATTCCTATCCCCAGCAGAGCGGATATACAACTCTAGCCATCAGACCAAAAATGGTCATTCCTATCCCCAGCAGAGCGGATATACAACTCTAGCCATCAGACCAAAATGGTCGTATCTTATCCCCAGCAGAGTTTCTTTCAGCAACCAACTGCAGAACTCGCTCACCTGGTTGACATCCTAAAACAGTCACTCCAGGGTCAAAGACCCGAACTACGACTGGCTTGATTCCTCTTAAGGATACGTAGGTAGCCTATCACTAGGTTCAGCCATCAGACCAAAAATGGTCATTCCTATCCCCAGCAGAGCGGATATACAACTCTAGCCATCAGACCAAAATGGTCATATCTTATCCCCAGCAGAGTTTCTTTCAGCAACCGACTGCAGAACTCGCTCACCAGGTTGACATCCTAAAACAGTCACTCCAGGGTCAAAGACCCGAACTACGGCCGGCTTGATTCCCATTCGGGATACGTAGGTAGCCTATCGCTAGGTTCAGCCACTCGATCACTTGATCATCCTGTCAAATATGGTTCCTTACTCTTATCGACGACCCCGCTTCCTTCGAAAGCGCCATCGCCGAGGGGCTACTGTAAGTGCTCCAATTTGAGTTGTTAGTATTTTCGTTAGAAAATTAACGAAATCCCTAACATTCCTAACATTTCTAACAATTCCTAACCTTTCTAACAAAGTAAGGGTAGATTAGGGATTGCCATCTAAGGTTAAACCAAGAAAAGAATCTTAAAAAAAGAAAAGAAATTGAAAAAACCAAAACCGGTAAGCTGAAAAACAGCAACCAGTTTGAATTTTCAAAAGATATTCCTTGTGTCCAAAGCCTGGAGCTGCATTTAATGAACAGTGCACGCCTCCAGACTTGTCCGCGCGGATGACTATGGCATTTTCAGTGGCCTATAAATTGAACCCTCCTCTCTCAGTTTACACAACACAATCCACTCACAGAAGCAAAACTCTGGCGAAAAACAAAGAGAAAACAGTGGGAATCCTTAGATTGCCACCATTTTCTCTTGAGTCTTTCCCAATCTCACTCCAAACACTCTCAAATCACTCTTAAACACACACAAGCTCAAGCTCAAATCAACACTAAAGAGGAGGATTAGAGAGAAAACATAGAGGACTTAAGTGTTATCTACTTGTTTTCTCTTTGACCAACTCTATCATCAAACACCAAACATATTCAAGCCTTGAATCCACTCAAACACAAACACAAACACAAGGGAAGATAGGTATAACCTCCCTCTCCCTACCCTAAATCTCTCTCATCCATGCATGCATCTCAAACTTTAAAGATGTAGTTTGTTCATCAACTTGTTTGTTGTTCATCTTTGCTTGACCTAAAAATGTAGTCAACTTGGAATAAATTTTCATGGATGACCATTTAAAAGGTCCAAATTACTTCTTATTCACTTAAAAGTGCTTTTCCTCAAAATCATTCACTCAAAAGTGTTTTCCAAAAAACATTTTCATACATAAAATCTCATTTTCAAAGGATAAAATTCCCCTTCCCAAGCAAATGAAATGCTTAAGTCCTAATGTACCCTAAGGATGGCTTGATCTAGTAGATCACCACTAAAATGTCTAGTGACTACTAATCAAAGCCTAAGGAAATGGGGACAATCATGGATGCAAAACCCCCTTTTAAATCACACTTTTCTTCAAGAACATCTTGCTGTCCAGTAGCATTGTTCTAAGACCTCAGTCCATTGTCTAATTTTTAGGACACAGAATAAATTGGAATTGGGTGTTGACTACAAAATACTTTTTGTAGCCAACATCCAGATCTTTCCAGAAATATTTTTACTTTATTTTTTTCTTGAGTAAAACTCTCTTTTTCAAATTATTTTTCAAAGGTCAGTTCATCAGTCTCTGGAAATACAGATTTCACATCTGAGATTTCCAGAAGGTTTTTGTCTATCAAATCATCTCCAAATGAAAAAACCTTTTGCATAAACCTTATTTAAGGCGTTTTGAACAACTTTCATTCTCGGACTTTCCCCAGATTCTGAGATTTTAAAGCTCTTAAATCCATTTTAAAATCAAGTGTCCACTGCCTTTTTCATTCTGACAGAATTGATTTTCAAATTCAAAAGGTCTTTTGAGTACCAAAATTCAACCCTAAAACCACACCAAAAATCATGGGATTTGTTCAAAGTCTTACAAAGAGTCCTCAATTTTTACTTTTCAGTTTGAACTTATTTTGGCCAAAACACACACACACACTCACACAAAAACAAACGATTTTTAATGCTTGGAAGACTCGTTTTACGAGGCATTCCGGGTGAACACTAACGTTCTTTCCGGAGTGTAACGTGACCTCCGAACCCAAATCTCTCATTCCGGGCATTTTTCAAAGTTTTGGCCCTTAAAATAAAAATGGCGTGGCGACTCCGTTTGATTTCAAAAATCGGGTACATCACAGTTGGTAACTGAATTCTTCCAAAAAACAAAATTGTCTTTTGTCCAAATAATGCCTATGATCTGGAGGATCTTTGCTTGTGTTCTAAGGGTAAACCGAGAGTTTGGGTTAAACATAGGGTTGAGTGAAGTAGATTTTGTGTATGAGCTTCAAACTTTTGGCTCGACAAGATATCTTTTGAAAACTAGGTCTGGGATGAAATCGTTGTTTGCCAAAGTGACGGTAAATGATAGGGGTTGGAAATCAAGATACTTCTTTGTTGAGAAGGATTCTTTGGAGGAAGGTGATTCTTTGGCAACGAGGTGGAATAGGGAAGGTATCTTCTTTTATACTTCTAATTTTCCTTTTTCCCGCACTTACTTGAATTTGTAATTTCCTTTTTTGCCTTTGCAGCTATTGATTGGACAAAGCTCTTTCCTCCCTCTGCTGATACCGAGGAGAAAGTGAGAAGGTTGTTGGAGTTTTCAGAAGAAGAGAGATCATTCAAACCATTTGAGGCAGGGGCTGTTTCAGAAGATTTCGAGATACCACCGTCCGCAGAAATGTCAACTGGTAAGTTTCTTTGACCATTCAAAAATTCCTTTTGTGTTTTGACTATCTTTAGTTCATAACTCGTACTCTCTGTTTTTGACAGTATCCAAATCCACGGCTGCATTCTCTTTGAAGGACCTGCAAGATTTTGTAGGACAAACCCACGCTAGCCAACAATTGGTGGTACATAAGAAGGAAATGGAGGCACCATCTGTTGGAGCGAGAGTGAAGAAGAGGAAGAGTGGTCCAAAAGAAGTCATAAACGTTAGGGCTTTCGAACAGATGGGTCTGGCAGATATCAAGAGGGAAGCACTTACCATGGTGTCAGTGGTAAGTCATGGATTTTGTTTCGTAAAATAGAATTTTTAGGAATATAGAATTTGATTCCCTAGATTTGAATATCAATTCTATTTTTGCAGGGTTTTGATGCGGCTGAGACAAAAATGAATAGTCTTGAATAGAGGAATAGGAAACTGGTCCTAGATGCATTGCAGGCGAAGAAGCAAAAAGATGTATTGACCAAGAAGGTGGAGGACTTACAGAATGAAGTCAAAAGTTTGATGAAGGGGATGTCTTCTATTCAGGATACCCAGTTACAGGAGATCGATGAGCTGAAGAAGAACTTGATGGCTTCAGCCGCTAAGAGTATGGTGGAAATCAAAATTCAGATGATGGAAGAGTTCCAAGAAAGAAAGCATACAGGATGGGATCTTGAGCAGCAATGCTCGATCCTGAAGACGCTGAACGGTGAAGTAGATGAAGCAGGAGAGGTATCATCTGGTGTGAAGGATGATGATATGCTGGAAGAAGGTGCAACAACATATGTGGCAGTAGCCACCCCATGAAGGTAAAAGAAATGGTTCTTTTGTTTTGAAAACTTTGGTTTGATGATGGGCTGAGTCCCGAAAATAATGGTTTAATTTTTTGGGTTTGTAATCGGTCCATAAGGGCCAAAGACAATTTATTTTTTCAAGTGTTGGGTTGGTTCAACACTTTTAGTTTTCTAGGGTAAAAGAATTTTCTTGGCTTTGTCTGGGTTTGAAAAAACATTTGCTGGTAGGGATAACCTTTTTGAAAAAAGAAAATAGAAGATTGACATGGTAGTTTATTTGGATATGTTGTCATCTTGCGATGGATGTAAGAATCTTTGCAGTTGCTTTGATTGACATGTAAATGTCAATAACCTTTTGTTCTTAGGTGGCATGAATATGCCACAACCAAATTGAAAAATTCTTAGGGTCAAAACACATTGGTTGAGTGGAGATGGGTAATTCGTATATATTAAACATACGGGCCCATCACACGCCTCAATCAAGGTTGACATCGTGCGCTCCAAGCGAGGTATTTAAACCTTATTGAGACGAAAGAAAGTAATTTCTTTAAACCTTTGAAGGGATTAAGTACTTTTAATGGAGGTGAGATGGTCAGTCTCAAGCGGTTGTCTTCATAAAAACGTGTTTGAGATGGTAACCTCTTGCAAAACAATAAGAGAGTGAAAGATTTCGACATCTATTCTGATGCCATTTTTTTATTTGATGAAAGGAAATAGAAAAGTACTAGACTTTCGCAAAAATTTTATTTGAAAAAATAAGTAAGGAAATAACTTTAAAAAGTATGATCGTACCTGACTTTGTCAGTATTAAGATGTCAACTTCCTGGAATGGTGTTAACATCTTTAATGTCGCACGGTTTATTCGAATGCTTCATGTTTTCTTACAAAACAGAAACACATTAGGGGTGGGTGTTAGCTTAGCTAACACCTCTTCGATGCTTAAGTCAGAAAATGTTCAAATAATAAACAAAATTGAAAAGTACTTTTATTGAAAATAAAATTCGTACCTTGGTTTTATTTGCATTGGAATGTAATTATTGAAACTTACATAAAATAGGACTTAAGGTGAATGGCATTCCAGCTCCGGAGGATCCTTGTTCCATCTAGGGTTGATAGCTAATACGAACCTTTCCCTGCTTTAGCATCAACCAAGTACGGTCCTTCCCATTTGGGGGCCAACTTTCCAGCATTGAGCTCTCTTGTATTTTGAAATACTTTGCGTAGAACTAGATCACCAGCTTGGAATTTCCTCATCTGACATTTTTGTTGTAGGACTTAGCAATCTTCTGTTGATATGCCACCATCCTGATCTTGGCTAAATCTCTTAATTCATCAATGGTATCTAGATCATGACTTAGGTTGGCGTTGTTCTGCTCAGGTGTCAACAACCCATGTCTGGCAGTAGGGACGACGACCTCTGAAGGGATGACCGCTTCTGCACCAAATACTAAGAAATAAGGGGTCTGACCTGTTGCACTCTTTGATGTTGTTCTATCTGCCCAAAGGATGAATGTGAGCTCTTCAGCCCATCTTCCTTTCTTTTGATCTAGCCTCTTCTTTAAGTTGTTGATGATAATCTTGTTACTTGATTCTTCTTGTCCATTAGCTTGAGGATGTACTGGTGATGATGTAACCATCTTGACTCCCCATCTAGTGAGAAAGTCTTGTGTCTTCTTGCTGATAAATTGAGAACCGTTGTCACATATTATTTCAGACGGGATGCCAAATCTGCTGAAGATATTCTTCTTAATGAAGGATATGACTTCTTTGTCACGAACTTGGACATAGGCTTCAGCTTCAACCCACTTCGAGAAATAATCTGTCATTGCTAGCAAAAATACTTTTCCTCCAGGTGCTTTAGGCAATTTGCCTACTATATCCATTCCCCATCTCATAAACGGCCAAGGGGAGAGGATAGGATGAAGCAATTCCGCGGGTTGGTGCAAGATGTCGTTATGCCTCTGGCAGGAATCACACTTCTTGGCAAAGATGGCAGCATCTTGACGCATTGTTGGCCAGTAGTAACCCATTCTTAGAGCTTTTGTATGCAAGCTTCTGCCCCCAGAATGATTACCACATGATCCTTCATGCAATTCTTTTAGAACTTTCTTTGCTTTGTCAGCTTCGAGACATCTTAAATAAGGTCCTGCAAAAGATTTCTTCAACAACTCATTATCTATTAACACAAATCTTGAAATTCTTACCCTGAATGCTCTAGCATTCTTTTCATCATCAGGGATGGTGCCATCTTGAAGATATTTAATTATTGGTGTAGTTCAAGATGTCTCTATCTGATTATCTGAGATGTCATCATCTGTACAAAAAAGTTTTAAACTTTCCACGGCAGGGATGTTGACATGGATAATTGGTATATTGGTCTGAGATAAGCTTTTGAAAGCTGATCCAAGATTGGCCAATGCATCTGCTTGAGAGTTCTCCTCTCGGGGTATTTGTTCAAAGGAAAAGATTTGAAATTTGCTTGCCAAGATTTTCACAATGCCCAAATAAGCTGTCATCTTGACATTTTTTGCTGCATAGGAACCATTAAAATGATTGACTAGTAACAATGAATCACTATATACCTGAATTGCTTTAATGTTCATGTCTAGAGCCACGGTTAGGCCCACGATTAAGGCTTCGTATTCTGCTTCATTATTTGTAGCTTAAATCGCAACTAATAGCCTGAGGTATGATGTCCCCTTATGACGACTTTAGGATAACACCTAGCCCCGTGCCCCTCATATTTGAGGCACCATCTGTGAATAGAGTCCACTTACGTAGGATGTCCCCATCTTGGAGCTGTTGGACTTCTAGTTCTACTTTCGGTTGCATGCTTGGACTGAAGTCTGCCACAAAGTCTGCAAGTGCTTGGGATTTTATTACTGTTTTAGGCTCATACCTGATGTCATAAGTGCTAAGTTGAACGGACCACTTGGCCATCCTTCCTGACATTTCTGGCTTTCTCATGACACTTTTTATCGAATAATTAGTACGAATAAAAATGATATGAGTTTCAAAATAGTATCTTAACTTGACTGAAGAAGTAATTAAAGCTAAGATTAATTTTTCAAGGTGTGAATACCTGGTCTCCGCATCAAGTAGTGTTTTACTTACATAATATATCGGCTGTTGGATGCCATTTTGCTCTCGGACCAAGACGACACTGACCGCAGTTTCAGAGACGGCTAAGTAAGCACACAATGGCTCACCTTCTTGAGGCTTCGAGAGTAGGGGAGGTGTTGACAGGTACAGCTTTAAATCTTGAAAGGCCTGTTCATACTTTTCAGTCCACTCAAATCTAGAATTTTTCTTTAGGATGTCGTAGAATGGCTTGCATCTGTCTGAGGATTTTGAGATGAATCGATTCAAGGCTGCCACTTTCCCTGTTAATCTTTGAACATCTTTGACGAACTTAGGCGACGTCACATTGATAATAGCTTTTATTTGCTCCGGGCTTGCTTCTATTCCTCTTTGCGTCACCATGTAGCCCAAGAATTTACCGGACTTCATGTCAAAGTTGCACTTCGCTGGGTTTAACTTCATGTTGAATTTGTCCAAGATATCAAAGGCTTTAGCAAGATCTCGTACATGATTTTCAGCTTTCTTTGATTTTATCACCATATCATCGATGTACACTTCCATGGTGTCCCCAATCTGCTCTTTGAACATCATATTGACTAGCCTCTGGTACGTGGCACCGACATTTCTTAGTCCAAAAGGCATTGCAATATAACAATAAATACCTGTAGGAGTAATGAAGGCGGTGTCCTCTTGGTCAGATGGCTCCATCTGGATCTGCTCAAATCCTGAAGATGCGTCCAAGAAAGTCAACACTTCATGCCCAGAAGTGGCATCGACCAAAGTGTCAATATGTGGCAAGGGGAAAGGATCCTTGGGACATGCATTTTTTAAGTCTGTGAAATCAACACAAACTCTCCATTTGCCATTCTTCTTCTCTACCACCACCACATTTGCTAACCATCTTGGGTATTCGACCTCTCTGATCATCTTGGCTTTGAGCAATCTGTCTACTTCTTCCTGAATGATTAGATTTTTTTATTGCGCGAACTTCCGTCTCTTTTGGTGGATTGGTTTGAAGGATGGGTCAATGTTGAGTTTATGGGTGATGACATCTTTACTGATGCCTGTCATGTCTTCATGCCTCCAAGTGAAGCTCTTAATTCTGCTTCTCAAGAGGTTGACAAGATCTTCCTCGATCTCTGCTGGAACGTCTTGACCGATTAGCACCTTGAGATCTGGGTTTGAGGGATCTATGGATATTTCTTTTACATCATGCTCCTTTGCCTCCAGAACCTCACGGGCCTTTCTCTGTAATTGCTATGTCATCTTTGGAGATGTCGACGCCTTCATGGATGTCATATAACATTCTTTAGCTGATTGCTGATCACTGTAAACCTTGACAACTCCCTAGGGTTTTAGCAACTTCACGCATTGATGATAGGTGGATGGCACTGCTTTCATTCCATGGATCCAGGGTCTGCCCAAGATTACATTATAACATGTAGCACTATCAATCATGCAGAATCACTCCATGGAGTTTATGCCTTCAACATAAACTGGAAGTGTGATCTCTCCCACTGTGCTTTTGGTTTCTCCACTGAAACCTACAAGAACTGAGGTCCTCTTGATAATGATTTCTTCAGGGATCTTCATTTTCTTTAAGGCATCTAGCATAATGAGATTCACTGAACTGCCTCCATCTACTAGAATACGTCTGACTCTGCAATTGGCGATCTGGACTACAATGACCAAGGCAGTGAGGATCCATAACATTGTCCCTGTCGCTTTCTTCGAAGGAGATGACATCTTGGGATGTGAGCTGCGACATCTTCGAAAGTCTTTCGGGCTTCTCATCCTTTCTTGCTTGGCGAATCTTTTAGCTGCAGAATAAGAAGTGCCACATATATCAGAACCACCACTAATAACATTAACTACCTTTGTTAATGGTGGAAGAGATGGCGGTCTAGCTGGAATGGGTTCTTTGCTTTCCGTCTTATTCTTGCGGTTGCCAAGGAGTTCTTTAAGATGTCCCTTTGATAACAGGTAACCTTCCTCAAGGCGATGCAATCTTCGGTAAGATGTCCAAAATTCTCGTGGTAGGCACACCACTTGGATTTATCCTTCCAACCAGACGGCTTGTCATTCTTTCGAGGCCACCTTGCCTTATCTCCAAGGTTGTTCATTGCACACAGGATACCTGAAACATCAACAGAGAAACAATAATCAGAAATTTTAGGAGATTCAAAATCATCATCGTCTCCATCATCTTCCAAACAATTGATTTTGCTATGGTCATTTCTGTGATAAGGTCTGGATCTGTTCGGCCTTTGGTGAGATGACTTTATCTTTCTGTCAGGATGGTCATATGATGACGCCTTGTCAGGATGCTTGAACTGCTGCACCTTGTCCTCTTCTAGCCTGATGAATCTTAATGCTCGGTTTTGGATATCTTCCATCTTCTTGTATGGGTTCATCACCAAATCTTCATAATAAGGGGAATCTTTCTTCAAGCCCATTTTGAAGGCTTCCGCAGCTGTCGCCATGTCCAGGTTGGGGATTTCTAGGACCTCTTTGTTAAATCTATTAACATAGTCCTTCAAGGCTTTTGCGGGCTGCTAGGTAATGCGGTAAAGATCACTAGTGAGCTTCTCGAACTGTCGGCTGCAAGAGAATTGATTGTTGAACAGATTGAACAATTGAGCAAACGACCCAATGGAACCAGGAGGTTGACGAATCAACCACTTCAATGCTGGCCCCACCAACGTCGAACCGAACCCTCGACACAAACAAGCCTCGCGAAACTGGAGAGGGATGCGAACAATCTCCATTTTTTCTTGATAATGGGCGACATGCTCCTCAGGATCCGAGCTTCCATCATATAAATTCATGGCTGGCACGCTAAATTCTTTAGGGATGTCGACATGCACAATTGCTGGAGTAAAGCGAGACTGATTGTAACATGTTGGTGAGACCTGCTGGATAGGCGGGGTGACGCCTGACACATTCATGATCATGTCCCTTAACTCCTGAAGCTGATTCGCAATGTAAGTACCTGCAAAAGGGTTAGTAGTACGAGCAGTATTATCCAAAACAGAAAATGTATGTGTGAACAGTGTGTGAATTGTGTTCCGGCCATAAACCCTTTAAATAGAGACAAGATAACTAAAGATAACAAGAAGTAACAAACTATCCTAAAATCTCGGCATGATCATCCTTGATCCTTGACTTGGTTTTCTAACCGTTTGAAGTGAGTCCACGAAAGTATATTTCCACGTTCTGTTTTTTACTGTATCAGAGATATAATAATAATTAAATAATAATTTAATTATCAAAGTATTTTTACCTTGACTGCAGGTACGAAGATGATGACATGCTGAACACTTTTCAAGACGTCGCAATCCTGAATTTTTACCCACAACAATAATCTGCTTGTAAATTCAGCCAATTAAAGAGATTAATGTTGGATAGACGGCGTAGTTTAACATGAAGCAAATATATATATATATATATATATATATATATATATATATATATATATATATATATATATATATATATATATATATACTCCCTCCGTCCCATCAAAACTGATACTTATTTTCTTTTTGGTCCGTCCCACCAAAACTAATACAGCCCAAAATGACAAAGGAATCTTCACTATTTACCCCACTCATTCTCTCTCCTATTTCACTTTTACACTCACAACATTCTCTCTCTTAACTATTCCTCCCACTCATTCTCTCTCCTATTTAATTCTTCATACTCACAACATTTTCTTTCACTTTTTCTCTCACTTACTTTTCCTTAATATCTTAATATCTGTAATATATACATACTAGTACATATGCCCGTGTCCAAGGACACGGGTGTTTTTTTTTTTTTAATTTTTTTTAAGAGCAAAATGGGAAAGGGACAAATGTATGAGGGTAAAATGGAAAATTCACCGCTTGACACTATTCATAGTACTGTAGCACCCCTTCCCCCATTTATACTATAGATATTTATTTTTTATTAATTCTTATATTAATTCAAAATAAAAATCTTAAATTGGGATGAAAGGATATTTAGATTAGCAAAAAGGATAAAACCCGGAACAGCCAGGACATCACAACAAACCGAGGGTTAATACTCGCACCACGTGTACGGTCCGATTCTCCCTAAACAAACTCTAACACTAATCATAGGTCAATATTGGGGTTACGTCT
Organism: Adenophora triphylla var. japonica; assembly: GCA_022495995.1. Classification (NCBI taxonomy): domain Eukaryota; kingdom Viridiplantae; phylum Streptophyta; class Magnoliopsida; order Asterales; family Campanulaceae; genus Adenophora; species Adenophora triphylla. The sequence goes on along the minus strand of JAFEMH010005198.1, from coordinate 146,723 downwards.
CCTCATCTCTATCTTCGTTGGATTTCTTCTATCTTCGTTTTCTCCGCCGTTGTTCGCCTTTTGCAGATCTTGATCTCTGAAAATTCTGTTCCGATCATGGAGATGGAACGCGTAACCGAGTTTCCGATGACGAACATGGACCTCCGCCCGAGAAAGAGGCAGCGTCTGGGTTGGGATAACGTTCCCCAACCGACTAAGGTATTAGATTCGATCTTGTTTCATTCCTTCTCTTTGATTTCATGTGTTCTTATGGTTTTGTTTTGCTAGATCATCTGATATATTAATTTTTTTTTTTAAGGGCAAAATGGGAAAGGGACAAATATATGAGGGCAAAATGGAAATTTCGGCTCTTAGCACTGTTCAAACAACTGTTCACGACCTCTCTCATTTATACTATAGATTACACTTTTAGTAATGCTAATATATAATGAAAAGAGAAAAGCTTCAAGTAAAAAAATGATTTAGGAATCTTTTCTTAAGAAAAAATACATTTATTTTTATTTTGAGAAGATGTTTTTGAAAATAGATATCAACGAAGCAGAGTAGTTGAGAAATACACCTAATAGAGGTTTAGGCAAAAGCCAAAACCAACGCAAGCAAACAGACAGAGCAGCGTGCACTAACTTTTGCAACTCTACTTTTTTAATACACACTCTAATCACAGCCTGTCTCTTGAGATGTAAAATGAGGTAAGGGTTATTTATGGGATTCAGGACATATGCATTTGGACCGCTTAATAATAGTCCAGTTCCACACACATTTAGACGATTATTTAGCGATATTTTGAATCGGTTCGTGCATCTCTTGGATGTTCATTAAGTTATTCAGCTTGTTTTGCATCTTAGTCGTCCATCTCACCTGCTGAAAATTGCACTGATAGAGAGAGATTAATCTTGTACGATGTATTAGGTAACTAGGCATAATTCTAACTTTATAGATAAATTACAAAATTAACGAAAAATAAAAGAAAAAAGGTAGTTAAAGCAAGGTTCTAAAAAGCGCTAAACGGTCGCTAGTCGTCGGATTCAGATCTAGTGCCTAGAGGCTTAGGCGAGACTTAGTCGGGGGCGAGAATCAAACAAAATTTATAACATTCCGATGAAATAACGTTGAAAATGTCACGAGAACACACAAATAAATAATTTAGATGTATAATAATGATAAATTTAATACAATTTTCAACTGAAAATACTAATATTAAAATTTGGAGCCGGGGCCCTAGAAAATTTAAAGCCAATCGGACATTTTAATGAAAATTTAATGCTATATTTTTCAATATCTGGCCTAGGTAATTTTGAAGTTAAAGTGCAATATTTTATGATCGCCTATTGTGGAGGCGAAGCAGAGGATTTTAGAAAAGAGAGTTAAAAGAAGAGCTATCTAGACTAGACAAGTAAAGATAAAATATACTCCTTTCGTCCCATATCTACGTGCACATTTTTCATTTTGGGCGTTTCAAATCTATGTGCACATTTCCTAAAATGGAAAGGAATCTTTACTATTCCCTCCACTCATTCTCTCTCCTACATTATTTTAATGCTCACAACACCATTATAATTTACTATTCCCTCCACTCATTCTCTCTCCTATTTTATTTCACACTCACAACACTTTCAATATAATACTTCCTCCTTAATTTACGTGAAAAGTCAAACTAAGCACCAAGGTCCGGGACGGGGGGAGTATACTCCTATATAAAAAAAGAAAAAAAGCAAGAACAAGAGAATGCTTGATACCATGTCGTATGATTAGTTGGTAGTGTCGTTTTGTGAGCTCACGGTCACGTCACGTATGCTACAAGAGCCTTGCTCTATTCTTCCCCATGTGCTGTCCGCAGCAACAAACAAATGAATACTCCCTCCGCCTCACTTCAATTGATACTTATTTCCTTTTTGATCCGTCCCATTTCAATTGATACTTTCCAAAATGGAAAGAAATCTTCACTATTTACCCTACTCATTCTCTCTCCTATTTTACTTTTTCACTCACAACATTCTCTCTCCTAACTATTCCTCCCACTCATTCTCTCTCCTATTTAATTTTTCATATTCACAACATTTAACTTTTTCTCTTTCTTACATCACTTTTTCTTAATTCCCACACCCAAAAAGTTGGTCTCTATTGAAGTGGGTCGGAGGGAATATTAGATATTAGGAGCACCTGTATGTATATGTAAATATGTTTGCCATGCTCCGCTGTTTATTTCTTCTACTTTTATTTTATTCTTTTAAATGAAAATTTGTGATTCTCCATTTTGATTCTAATTAAGAAAATACAACTCAAAATATAAATACTTCCTCTATTCAAAAATAAATATTGCACTTTTCATATTTGTACAATCTAAAATAAATGTTGCGTTTCTAAATAAAGAAAATGACTTGCTGCAATTTTATTATCATATAATCATTGTATAAGTAATGTATAAATTAGTAAGACACTTTCTTAAAAAATAAAAATGATAGATAAGTCAATTTGTGACATTTATTATTCTTAATTCATGCTTAATTCGAGTTAAATATTCATTTACATGAACATGTTTTTTAATCAAATTGACCAAATTACCCATCATATTCATGCTTAATTCCAGTTAAATATTGTCGCCTAACTTAGAATCCAAACATTTTGGTGGATAAATTAGAGAGTTAGTAGATGTAAAAACAATTTTCTTTATTTAGTATTTAGCACCCTTCTAATAAATCCAAGGGAGAAATTTTAATCATTTATAATGAAGAGTTGATAGCCTATTGATGTCAGAACTTGTTAGCTAAAGAGGTGGTCTTAAGAGCATCTTTACTCATACCACTTCATTTCCATCTCTCTCTCCTCCACCTCAGCTCCACGTCATCAATTATTAAAAACACAACTTCAAACAATTTTATCTCCATTCATGACAAAAGTCATCAGTTTCTCTCTCCTACTTTTTATTATACCCCACCATATTTTCTTTTTCCTACTCATTTATATTACATTTATTACTACTATAAATAATTATTAATTATTATATTATATAAATAATTAATTATAAATTTCATTATAATTAATTATTTTATTAATATTTATTAGTTTTATTTATATTATTCAAAGAAGTTTATATCTAATAAATTATAACATGAAAATTACATACGAAACAAAATACATTAAAATACGTAATAAAGCATATAAATATTAAAAATTACATGGGATACCCTCTGATATGGAACAAAACATTTTAATCATCCACTTCCTCATTAAATTTTTCCCATATATTCTCAATCAAGTCTTCCTTCAGTGACATATGGATATTTGTATCTCGAACTCGACTTTTGTTACTCATATATGATGATAAATTATATCTTCGAACATCGGAGTAAGTAAATCTGTCATTTTCAGTGCTACTTGATGCTTGATTTTGAGGTCGGTCTTCTTCAAATTCTCTTATTATATCCCGATAATTCTTGTAGGTTGCACGTTCGTCCTCGACAATCATGTTGTGCATGATGATACAAGCAAGAATAATTTTTCCCAGTATATCCCTACTCCATGCTAGAGCAGGTTGTCGAATTATAGCGAATCGAGCTTGTAAAACTCCGCTCCACATCTTTTCTCGCAGACTCTTGTTTTTTAGCAAATAATTTTTGCTTTGCTGTTTTGCGGGGCACTAACTGAATGAATAAATGTCGCCCACTTTGGATATATTTCATTTATAAGATAATAACCCATATTGTATAAATGATTATTTACCATATAATTAACAGGTGGAGCTTGACCTTCCATAACGTCTTTAAACACTTGAGAACGGTCAAGAACATTTATATCATTGCACGAACCTGCAGTTCCGAATAAAGCATGCAAAATCCACAAATCACGCGAGGATATGGCTTATAGGATTAATGTTGGCGTCTTATTTCTACCTTGAAATGTCCTCTCCAACCGCGTGGACAATTTTTCCATGTCCAGTGCATGCAGTCAATACTTCCCATCATCCCTGGAAATCCACGATCCTCTCCTTCTTGTAATAACAGGCCATATCATCGCATTCGGCCTTCGCATGTAATGGTTGCCAAATTGAATTATGACTCCTTCAATAAAATGAAGAAGACACTCTTTTGCTGTAGTCTTGCAATACTTAGATGTTCATCAACCGAGTCATATGCGGTACCGTATGCTAGCATTCGCATAGCGGCGGTGCATTTTTGCTCGGTTGTTAAACCAAGCCTGCCGGTTCCATCGGGTTTCTGTTGAAAATACTCATCAGAAGCACGTAATGCTTCCATGATACGATGGAAGACATGGCGTCTCATTCGATATCTACGGCGAAATGTTTCCTCTGAGAAACTTGGATGTTTAGCGAAATATTGTCTATACAATATGTCATGTGCTTGCTCACGTTCTCTGTGCACATATCTTCTTCGATCTTCAGACGGAGGCCTCTCAATTGTTGATGATATTAGAGGAATGATTGAGTGTACAACCGCCTCTTCATTTTGGCGTCTTTCTAAGTATCTTTGATTCCATTCCATCTTTCTGGTCATCATTTGGTCGAAACTTGTATCATTTGAACTTGAAGAAGATGAGCTTGATGATGAAGACATTATGCTTAAGAAGAAATGAAGATGGGTGTAGATTTTTCTTCCTTTTTAGATGAAGAAAAAAGAAAGAGAGAAAGGGTTTATTTTTGTTTGCTTTTTTTCCGTGGTTTTTGGTTTAGATTAAGGAGGAGAGAGAGAGAGAGAGAGAGAGAGAGAGAGAGAGAGAGAGAGAGAGAGAGAGAGAGAGATGAGTTGAAGTAGTCAGGAAAGAAAGGATGGAGAATATTTATAATGAGGTTAGGAATTGAAGTAGACAGGAAAGAAAGGATAGAGAATATTTATAATGAGGTTAGGAATTGAAGCTGTTTGTTACATGATCTACATCAACTTGAGAAGTAGTTGACTTACCCTTTCGTTTAGCCCTCTTCACTCCCATAGGACGAACCTCAATTGTTGGTGTATCTGAGTTTGATCTCTTAGAACTGTGACTGCTTTGCTGATCTTCAGCAATCATCCCACCTTGCCACTTCGGATAGTGTTTCAGAATATCCCAACAATACTCGAGTAGAAATTTTTTTCCATTGTTAGTTTTTTCCCATATTTCTCGAGCTTCTCCTATAACATTATCTTCACTCCACCCACTCTTCCTTTTTTGTTGTGCTTCTGCATAGATCCCAACCCACTTACTCACCTGAGCGTTAATTCTTCTCCAACGAGAAAATGCTGCATCCTTATTTCTAACATTTATGGTGCTTGAATTTTCTCTTTGAGCTGCATCAAATTTTAGCATTATATTTGCCCAAAGGTCACCCCTCTTTTGATCAGTTCCAATCGCAACATCTCCACCTGCCTCAATGTAAGACGAACATAGGGCTTTGTCTTCAGTTATGTTCCATGCGATCTTATCAGGCTTACTTTTGAATTTACCGGGTTGATTAGAAGGAGTAATGGCACCCTCTTCATCATCATCTTCAATATCTTGAAATAAAGTTCTTGAACTACCTATATCACCAACAGGTGTTCTAGGAGACCTATTATATTGTTGAGATGATGCATATTCAAGGTTTGGAGAAGAAAATTGAGCATTTTGAGTAGGGTGCATATTTGGGGAAGAAAATAAATGTGGATTAATTTGGGATTGAAAAAAACTTGGAGCATTAATAGGATTCAAAATTTGGTTGGGTGGATAAAATCTCAATAATTGAGATAGTTGAGGATGGTTTAACAAATTTGGATCTAGAGGCATTTGGGCATTTGGGTTTCTATTGGCATTTGAATTTTGTTGAGAATATTGACTATTTCCATAATAATTAGGATAATTAGGATCCATAATTATAAAATGAAAATTTTTGGACAAAGTAAAATGTTTCTAGAGATTGTAGGGAGTATATAACATTTTGATTCAATTTATAGGAAGAAATAATCCCCCGTGACCCTTCACCCGTGAATCAAAAAATAATTAAAAAAAAAAAAAAAAAAAAAAAAACAGTGCATCCGTGAATCAAAAAAAAAAAAAAAAAAAACAAACAAACAAAAAACGGTGCATCCGTGAATCAAAAGTAAAAAATAACGCATCCGTGATCAAAAGTAAAAAAAAAAAAAAAAAACAAAAAAAACAAAACACAAACAGTGCATCCGTGAGTGGTGGTTCCTTGTCAGCTCATGCCGTGCCAAGCTTCACCTGCAAAAACAAAAAACACAAAATTTACTCATGACTTTTCAAAAGTCATTGTTGGAGCGTCATGTGTCTGCCAGGTCAGCCATGCCATTTCAAAACTTCATGGATGCAATTGCTCTAAGAGCATTTTACTCATAACACTTCATTTTCATCCTCTCTCCTCCACCTCAGCTTCACGTCATCAATTATTAAAAATACAACTTCAAACAATTTTATCCCCATTCATGACAAAAGTCATCCCACCATATTTTCTCTTTCCTACTCATTTATATTACATTTATTACTACTATATATAATTATTTCAATATTTTTGTATTTTTATTATTTTTTATATGTTAATTGCAATTTTTGTAAAAAAAAAAAATTAATTTCAGAAATTCCAAGCCGTGAAGCTTGGCATCTGTCAAAACAATTTTTGTAAAAGTCATTGATGACTTTTAACAAAGTCATGGTTGGAGGAGATTTTCATTGCCACCTCAGCTATGCCATTTGCTAACTTCATGGTTGTAGATGGTCTTATGATACGTCTCACGGTATAATGGAGTTATATTTTTTAATTTTTTTTTTGAAAATGTTATATTTTAAAAAATAATCACTTTCAAAAGTGTTAGAATTTTAAAATGTTACATTTTCAAAGAAAAAATGTAACCCCGTCATACTGTAATAAGATGGTCTTGCAGGAATTTTTGTCTTAGAGCATCCACAATGGTAAAGCTCTCTAGAAAGCTTTTTTTATATTTTCTATGAGCCACATCATTATAATTTAAAATTTAAAAACATCAAGCACTTTTTCACAATGGTAAAACTCCTCTTTCAACTTTTTTATGGGTTCCATATATAAAAAAGAGTGAATGACTTGCATAGAAAATGTGTAGCATTAATGATAAAAAGCTAAAAAGCTAGCTCTTTGTAGAAAGAGCTACTCCTTACTAAGGAGCTCTTTCATCATTTCCACAATAATAAAAAGCTCTCTAGAGCTTTTTTATAAGAATAAGGAGCTCTCAAAAAGTTTTCATTGTGAATGCTCTTAGTAGGTATATCCATCCCGCCGTTCTTAAGTTGATTCCAATCAACTATAAATTTCAACAATCTCCCAACATTAACTTAACTTTATTTCTTTATTTAACTTATTGAGATAGATCAAGAAAAACTACTCAACTTAATGTTATTTAATTTAATTATAGAAGTTTTCTTTTTCATTCGCCACTAAACAAGTATTTCATTTTTTTTCTTTATCATATATCCCATAACAAATGTTGAGATTCCAAATTTTGCATTTATTAATTGTTAAATTATCAATTAATAAATATAAAACTAGAATTTTTATTTTTAAGATTTTTTTAAGATTTGTTTTTATTTCTTCAAATTTGTTTCTTCATTAGAGTTTCCTTTGTTGTGTGTAATTTATGTTTGTGTATGTTGTTTGGGGTAGAAAACTCAGTATTCTGGATTAATATCTTGGAAATATGCCTTGGTTTACGTCTTACATCTTGAAATTACGCCTTACGTCTTACATCTTGAAATTACGCCTTGAACTAATGTCTTGCAGCAATTTGTTATTTTCTTCCTACTTTTCAGTGATGAGATTATGATTAAAGAATCGGTCAGATGGTGACTTCACTCAAATTATGACCGCATAAAGGCTCCTTCAAATCATAGGCTCTGTAACGGCCATGATTTCCAGCAAAAGCGTAACTCCAGGCAGAAGATTAGGAGATCATTTATTTTTTCATTAGTATTCTTAGTATATAATCAAGGAGAGAACAAATGTACGCACACGCACTCTCAGCTACCATTTTCATACGACATTGCTTTGTACCCAGAAAACTCCAGATCAATAAAATCACATTTTGGTTAAGGTAGGTTTATCCTAAAATCTCCCGAGTGTTTTGGTAAAAAACAATCAAATGTAAAATAATTCGAAACAAATTTGAGGAAGGTGCAATGGAGTATAATCGGTGTAACAATGAATATAAGATGACTCGATCATATAACGAGGAAAGCCCTTGAGACAACTATCTCGCCGGCACAAAACCTCGGAAGGTGTTTATGGTCACCTTCGTCCCAAACGGTAGTATTGATCTTTAGTGAATTACAAGTATTGAAGCTATGGCGGATTACAAGAAAGTGTTTGTGAACTGTGTGTGTTGATCGTGTTTGTTCCAGCCATTAGCTCTTTAAATAGAAAAAAAAATAACTTGAAGATAACAAAACCCTAACAAACTTTCCTAAAATCTCGGCTTGTTATCTTGGTCTTGACTTGGTCTCTCAACCGTTGAAGTAGGTCCACGAAATAGGTTTTTCCCACGTTCTATTTACCTGTAATTAAAGATATAAAAAATAATTAAATAATGATTAATTATCTAAGTGAATTTTACCTTGTTCACGGGTTTGAAGATGACGACATGCTGGCAACTTTTCAAGATGTAGCGATCCTGAATTTACCCACAACAATTGTCCCCAAAAACTGTCTTTTAATGAATTTAAATGGACGGTTTTTCTACTTCCTTCTAGATGCTTTGGCGGTTAATTAACTTGATGGAGACGTGGCAGTTAAGGAGTTTAATCCAGGTGGAATATGAGGGGCTTATAGACGTAGTGACGGGGCCCACTGATCCAGGATCCAGAATAGTTTGCGAAAAAGAAGAGCAATCTTTTCCAACCGATTAGGTTAATAAAACATGTTTTAAGTAAACAAGAACAAATAACTGCATGTTGCATGAGCCCAAAGCCCAAACACCTACCCTCCTTCACTCCCAAACATCTGAACCCTCGTGTCTTTCCCCCCGCAGCTCCTCACAAAGCTTGGTTTCGGACACCGGGTCACCGTTTGATCAGTTGGGAAGAGTCAAGCGCATCGTCAGCTTCACCATTTGTTCCGACTCCGGGTTTCAGAATGTCTGCATCAGCCGGTAACGATGGGGACAACACCACTCCGCCTCCTGGGACTCCTCAAACAGAACCGCAATGGAATCAGTTAGCTGAACAGATGAGAGTGCGACAGGAAGCACACTTGCCTTATGGAGGCTATCAAAAGCCATAGATTGGCCGCCGTCTCAACCCGAGATGGCACCTTCGGCTGTGGAAGAAGAGGAAGACCTCAATCCCGCTCTTGGTCAACCCGACTACTCCAGGATGCCACCACCGGCCTCCCACGGTACTACCACTGAGCCCATGCTCCTCGACCCACTGGGTCGGCCCTGGCTCCCAGCTGCAGACCACTGGATCCATGCAGCTGACGGACGAGCCGGTTCGCAGTACCTCGGTGGGACAAAGTCGGTACGAAATGTCTTCTCATGGTTGGGGGTGCCTCGAATGCCACAAAGAAATGGGGATCCCACCTCGGTTTGGGACCAATCAATCCGGACCTTCACAAAGACAGTTCGGAATGCCACCACAGCTTTGGTTCGGGCGGTAGGGAGCCCCTCCTCGAGAATGATGCTAGCTCACCGCTCCTCACACAGCTTCCACAAACCCATTTCTCACTCAGGGGTTGATGGGTTACCAAGCCCCCATCCCAGCCTTCATCGGAATCACCAGGACCACAGTATCCTCTCGGTTATGCATCCTCGCCACAACCAGCCATGCACCCGACAACCAGGGACGGCAGCCCGCACTTAAGCCTACTTATGGGCCTCACTCAAATCCAAGCCATCTGGCTACCTCGCATCTACCTCCATCTTCTCTGCCGATCGGAAGCCAACAAAGAAGTCGCTGGGTTCTATCCCTTTGCCCAAGCTCCTACCTACACTCCCCAGGGTAATTTGGGCCAAGGACAGGTTTTCACCTATGCTTCGGGATATGGTATTCCTTCCACCAATGCACCACCAACAGCTAGTCCTCTTCCTAGCTCAAATATCGGCTCAGGCATTCCCGCTCCACCTTTGGATCCCCAATTGGCTTGGTTTATGGAGCAACACAAGGAAATGAAAGCGCAGATCGCTGAATTGACCGTCAAAAAGAACACTGCTCTTCGGCCTACAGATCCCGACTCGATTGTACCCCTGCCTCACAAATTCGTGATGCCCAATCTCGAACTGTTTGATGGAAGTGCGTGCCCTAAAACTCACTTGGACACCTATACTTTGGCAATGAAAGCTAAGGGATGCACAAACCAGCAGTTGGCTGACTACTTCAGTCTCTCTTTGAAGTCAGGGGCTTTGAAATGGTTTTTCCGATTGCAGCCTGAAGCTAGGGCTACTTGGGAACAGATTACCAGTACTTTCACAGATAAGTATAAAGCCAACTTGGAATGGGAGACAAACAGAGTTGACCTGCAGACGACAATGCAGCGCCCTGATGAGAATATTGGGGATTTCTATAAAAGGTGGAACTTAAAGCTCAGTGAAATGGCCATTCCTCCCTCTGACGAAGAGCAGTTAGACATCTTTCAGTCATGCTTGAAGCCGCATTTGAGAGCTTCCCTCAGTCACTTCCCCTACGCTGACTTGCGTGCAATGGTTAATTCCGGGGCTAAGTTCGAAAAGGCTTACAATCGAGACAGTCGCACGCACCGCTACAGATACAGGGTTTCTTCCACCTCCAACACAGCTCCTGCCCAACCAAAAGGTAAAGAAGTGATTAGCTATGCGGGACAGGACTGTAACAATGCCACTTCCTTTGTTCCCAAGAAACCTGATGCATCCAGATCCCGGCTCCAAGACTTGAGAAACTTTGGGATGCCTTTGAGTGATGTCTTCAGAGGTTTGGTGAGAGAAGGTTTGCTCCGGCCTTTGGAAAATTATCAGCCTAGAAACCCCAATGCTCCTTTGGATACTTCCAAGCATTGTGCCTTTCATCAGTACCATGGGCACCTGACAGATGATTGCGTCCCTCTGAAAAAGGCAATCCAAAGTTTGATTGAACAAGGAAGGTTAGAGGTGCCTGAAGGGCCTAATACTGTCAATAACCCGCTCCCTAGAAATAACAACATGAGTGTCAACATGATCGAGTTTTGTGGTTCAAGACTTGGGAACATAATGGAATTTGACTCACCCCTTTGTAAGGTCAATGAACTAGCTATCGGCAAGGAAAATGGTTGGATTGAGCAAAAAGCCGCCAAAGAAGTCCCGATGGAAAGATCTGCAATAGCTCCCATCTCCAAACTGCGTTGAAGAATGGATGCATGGTCCAACAAAGAAAAGCGGCTAGACTAGGGGCTACCTATCTCTAAAATAGTCTTTTAGTCAACCTTCGTAGGTTCTAGTACTTCTCTTTCACCTAAGTCCTTCCTGGACATTTGTCGTTGTAGTCCATTTTGGGCATAGTAGTTAAAAGTTTAACTTTTATGTATATATCTTTTCTTCTTTTCTTGCTAGACTCGAGACATCACTTGCACACCCACGTTACACTTAATTGAAATGGTTTTATCCTAGATGATCACTTGTGCTGCTCAACCACTAATTCTTCGAAATTATTAACATTTAAACTAATCGGACTGAGAAAATCAATTGATATCCTTCTCAAATTGGGGCTTACCAACTCCCCATCTTGCATCTCATATGCTCACATCTCCTTCATCATCCTCGTCATTTCATTGCTCGATGAATTTGCACGGATCAATTCTCATTTAAAGCTTAAGCAAGCAATAAAGACTTAATCTCATTTAGGTCATCCGGTAGGGATTGCGGTTGAAGCCTTTCACCCATAGGAAAGCCATTACCTCACCCTCACCAAACAATACCTTTCATTTCGAGATCGGCGTATTTTGAAACCCCGTTTAACCATCATTTTTGCTCCTTACTGAGAGAAGTCCAAGCAAGGCCAAGAAGTTAACTTCAAGAGTCGGCAATGCACAAAATATCTCAAGCCATGAAGGAAGGACAAAGATAAACCTCAACTCCTCAGGAGGCTTTCCAAGTCAAAAAAAAAAAAAAAAAAAAAACAAAAAACAAAAAAAACAAAAAAACAAAAAACAAAAAAAAAAGAAGAATTGTCGATCCTCAAAAGCCCCCGACTTCTCAAGAAGCTCTCCAATGATCAAAAAGGAGCCTGAATTCTCGCAAGATCGCAAAAAGTTGTCGATAGCTTGGACTTCCTCTCACCATTACCTTAAATCAATCCCAAGCCATCCTCTCGATTTTAGAGGATACTCCCATTACCCTCGCCTTTGGCCAAAGTCAAAATTTGACCTCTCATTCTTAGAGGCAATCAATTTTTCCCGCCATAGATTTCCCAAACACATCCCTGCAAGCCAACCTCTCACCTTTAGAGGTTTAGTCAGCAAAAGGCCCAGCCGACCTCTCACTTTAAGAGGTCATAACTTCCCAAATCACCCGATGGCCGATCGAAGCCCGAAAACTCAGCTGCAATTCCTATCGGATAGCAATTTCATCGTAATATCTTCAAGATATAAATCAAATTAATGCTTCATTGCTTGCTTAAATTGGAATCTAATCCATCTTGGTTCAAAATTACCAATCAAAGATTGTGCAAATTCAAATCTGATTCATGTGAGCATAATTCATTTCTACTCCACAAACACTTGTCGTGGATGTCCCACTGGGGCTTCGCATTCGTGTCTTTCATGGACACTCTAAGGGGATATGTTATTCGAATCTCCAATCCTCAAGTTCCCCAAAGGGCCTCAAAGTCTTGAATTTTCACAATCATTCTTTCTTCATTCGGGAAAAGCCCGAACTACGGCGACCTGAGCTCTTCATAATGAAGGGAACGTAGGCAACCAGAAATGGTCCGGTCGAAATCACAAACAAATCTCAAAAAAAAATCCGATCTCATCAAGGATCGTCCCTATACACTTTCCGAGCTTGATTCTCGATATCAGTTGACTTTCTCCTTGTGATTAATCAAAATATTTGTTCATATCAGATTTAGGGGTCGAATAACCCGAACATTAACAAAGAGTTTTAAGCAGCCTTATGATCATCATGAATAAGACAAGTTTTCAAGTGTCTCGACAAGTCTTCCCTCTCTCCATCATAGGAAAATAGAGCCAAACACTGTCTTTCTGTCAGCAGGGGCTTCCATACACTTTTCCACACCTTGTGATGCTTATACTCTCTCAAAATAGTCAAACCTAAAGCGAGAGTGTCATACACCAATTCGGGAGACATTCCCACCTTTCAAAAGATATGCCCCCTGCACGTAAACATTTTTGAGTCTTGTCCAAGTGACCGGTTGACTAAGGTCCGAAAAGATGGGTGCCTCCTGGCCACATAATGACTCGTCTCCGCAATGAGACCACTCTGAATTTCTTCACGCCGGGGCTTGCTAAGCGGTTCTCCTGTGTTCTCCCGTACGCCTCTTCAAGCTGGGGCTTCTATAGTCATCTTTGGGTCCACATTGGGTTCTTCACTACGAGATAGATTCGCCAAGTCACTTCTTCAAAATCTGGACTTTGCCTACTCAGGATCCGGGGGCTTTGTCAAGCTAGTCCTTTGGGCCTGAATTTTATCAAGTCACAAGAAAGGTCTAGTCACATTGTGAGAGCCCGCGCTCGAGAACGAATCCCGTCGTCGTGCGAAAACGGCGAGTTTCCCTCGTGCTAATGTGCATCGAATGCACTCGGTTTCTCATAATGGTTACCCTTTTGAGTTTTGAAAATCAGAAGAGTCGCCACCCCATTTTATTTTAGGAAAAATGAAGATAAAACCTTTGTTTTGAAAAGAAGTGGGTTCGGGGGCTAAGTTACGAGAAGGGAAGGTGTTAGGCACCCTCCTCGCCCTTTCGGTCTCTAGCATGCACGCCGTCCTAGATTGATTTTAATTTGCCTTTTCAAAATGCCTTTTATGCCCTAACTTTAGAAAATATGTGTTTATGTACACGGGAGTCTCCTAATCTAGGTATGTTCATTTGATCGCAGCCGGGAATCAGTTTGGGTGGATTCACGATTGGTTTTGAAAATAGTTTGAATCACATTGAGAAAAAGAAAACAGGTAAAGGGGAGAGGGGGTTACGTACAAACTATACAAATTATACACAAAAGATGGGAGACAAATCCCATGAATAAATGAATGTCCAAGCCAAGACATGTTGTGGTTCAAGGACTGCTGCAGATTCTCATGTTAATGTACCTGTCCAAAACTAATCCAAATCCAGAAACAAAACTTGGGATTGACTCCCAACATGTTAGAGAACACATATGAATATTTGTAGGATTTATGGATTAATTCATGAAGCTGAAATCATGCCATGAACACAGAAGTCAAATCTGCCCAGAACAGGAAAACAGAGCACATCTCATTTTGATTTGAAATTTACATTATGAAGACATGCAAATCCTGGAAAACTCAAAACATGAAAGTTGAAGACCACACATCAAATATGAATCCTGGGAAGTTTGAAGTCTAGAAAACAAGTTTAAAGGTTTCAAAACCCCTCTGACATCTAATGTCAGAAACAGGACAGCTTCAATTCTGAGAGCATGCACTTGAATAAAAATGGAAAAAGGTCTTTCCTGAGGTCACAAAATTATTTAAAAGGCATGAGTATTTTCCTTATCATGTTAAGAACAAATTTCGTTCTATAACTCAAACCCAGAAATCAAGTGTAGTTCATGTTCATTGCATGGAAAGACAAAGTGGTCAGCAACAGAATCTACTGGACAGCAGACATAGATCATGGAAACAAGCTTCAAAACATGATTTAAACATGGAATTAGACCTTGAAACTGAGTATGCAAGTACTCTAACATGTTATGAACATTATCAAGTGTTTATTTATGAACAAATGTGGACCAAAACTCAGATAATCATGAGAGAGCATGAAGTGGACAGATTGTGAGCACTTTGAAAGAAATTCCATTTGCATGCTTGAAACCTTCATTTAAAGCTTGGAGATGAACATGAAATGAACATGCAACATATATATACAAGATGGATCAGAAGTTTGAGCATTTACAACATATTTACATGGAGATTACAAGCCTTAAACATGAATTACATCAAGAGAAAATGGGGATCTAGCCATCTAATGACTAGACCCCAAACTAAACCATGCAAAGACTTACATTTCTTACTACTTACATAGAGGATTCTTACCTAGTTTAGGTGGGTGAGGGTGTGCTTCCTTTGCTTCCAAGGGAAGGCTTTTTTTTGATGTTTGTTTGAGAGTGTTTGAGTGTACTTGAATGTGTTTGTGTTTGAAGTTGTGTTTGTGTTTGAAGTAGTGTTTGTTTGTGGTGGTTTGAGGTGGTTTGATTGTGGTGTAGTGACTGAGATTGAGAGAGTTTAGAGAGAGAATGGAGAGTGTTTTTTGAATGGAAGAATGAAGTGGTGGAGAGAGAGTGGAGAGTTTGCTAGAATGCTTGAGTTGTTGTAGGATAGATTTTTTTGGGAGAGGACCCCCTTCTTTTATGAAGAACCGAGCAAGGAGGGAGTAATTTGGGCTGTCCTTAGCTTTTAGAAGTCAAACAAGAAAAGGTATGACCAATGTGGCAATTCTTGGGAAGCAAAATGGGAAAAATCCCATGTTTACTCCATTTTGGAAGGAGAAAAGTCACATGCTTAGGATTGATGCCCACACTTTGCCATTGACCGGTCTTTGATTTGTGCTCTTGTTCTTTGCATTAACAATTCACTCACTGTTTGGTTCCGCAACTGCTCCGATGTGCGCATTTCGAGGTCTCGGTTGTCCAGGAGCCAAACGTCAAAGTTGCTTGAAATAATTTTGTGGTCGATATGGTATATCTGAAATTCGTTAATGAGTAAGGAATATCATAATATGATTTTTAATGCACAAAATGGTCGGTAAAGGACTGTTTTGACGTTTCGGGCCTCGGTCCGGGGTCCCGAGGTCCGTATTTTTGTAAATATGTCCGTTTACTCGATTTTTCGTCCTGATTAAGAATTTGGACTCCGTTTTTCCATATCATGCACCGATAAGGCGAACGGACTTCCCGCGTGGCCAAATCGAGGTTCTAGGTCAATTGCAAAGGTTTAGACCAATTAACAAGGTTCGTCGGAGGGTGCGAGATCGGGGTATCTACAGAGCCCCTCGGCGAATCTCCTTGTAAAGTAAAGGGGATTCGACGATCACTAAGAGACAATGATCTCGTCTAGGTTAATGGCTGGGCCCAAAGTAGGGCTTCCTTTGTATCCCATGCGGGAATCAAGCCTTCGTAGTTCTACTCAATCACACTTCAAACACAAGCATGGTCGAACTTGGGCGCCCAAGTTTCCTACGTATCCCGCACGGGAATCAGACCAGACGTAGTTCGGCTTACTGTTGGAGAGGAAAAGACTTCTAGGCGTCTCAGTGTCCTATGGGTCAAGTCTCAGGATGCATTGAGATCTGTAAGTGTTCCAATTTGAGCTTGTTAGCATTTTCGTTAGAAAATTAACGAAAGTTATAACATTACTAACATTCCTAACATTCCTAACTTTTCTAACAAAGTAAGGGTAAAATGGGTATTGCCATTTAAAGTTAAACCAAGAAAAGAATCTCAAAAAGCAAAAGAAATAAGAAAAATCCGATTTGGGCAAGTTGAAAAACATAAACTGCTGGATTTTTGAATTTTATTCTTCCTGTCCAAAGCCTGAAGCCGTAATTAATGAACAAAGGCACGCCTTTGTCAATCATATCCGCGCGGACATGTTTGTCAATTTCAGAGGGCTATAAATTGAACCCTCCTCTCTCAGTTTACACAACACAATTTGATCACAGCAACGAAACTCTGGCGAAATATAGAGCGAAAACAGTGGGAATCCATAGATTGCCACCATTTTCTCTCCAATCTTTCCCAAATCTCACTCACTCACAAACACTTCAAATCACTCTCATACATACTCTCATACATACACCAATCCAAGCTCAAATCACCCTATAGGAGGAGGATTAGAGAGAAAACATAGAGGACTTCATTGTTATCTACTTGTTTTCTCTTTAACCAACTCAAATCATCAACCCTAAACACCCTCAAACACTCTCATATTCAAGCCTTAAACACTCTCACATTCAAGCCTTCAAACACAAAACACAAGGAAGATAGGTATAACCTCCCTCTCCTTACCCTAAAATTCATCCATGCATGCATTTTCAAGCTACAAAATGTAGTTTATTCATCTTCTTGCTTTAGATCCAAGAAGATCACCATGGAAGTCCATCTCCATGGATGATCTTCTACAAAGATCAAAATTATTTTCAAGTTCTCTTACTTTCTTGCAAAGAAAACTCATTTTCAAAATCCTAAAAACCATTTTCATACATCAAATCTCATTTTCAAAGGATAAAATTCCCCTTCCCAAGCAAATGAAGTGCTTAGTCCTAATGTACCCCAAGGATGGTTTGATATAGTTGATTCACCACTAAAATGTCAAGTGATCACTAATCAAAACCTAGGGAAATGGGGACAAGCATGGATGCAAAACCCCCTTTAAAATCATATTTTCTTTCTTGAGAAGTTGCTGTCCAGTAGCAATTTTCTCAGACCTCAGTCCATGGTCTAATTTTTTGGACATAGATAAACTTGGAATTTGGTGTTTACTACAAAATACTTTTTGTAGCCAACATCTAGATCTTTCCATACATATTTTTACTTTATTTTTTGTGTGAGTAAAACTCCTTTTTTCAAATTTTCTTTTAAAGGTCAGTTGATCAGTCTCTGGAAATCCAGATTTCAGATCTGAGATTTACAGAAGATTTTGACCCCTCAAATCATCTCCAAAATGAAAAGTTCTTTTACAGAAACCTTTTTTAAGGTGTTTTTAACATTTTTCATTCCCGGACTTTTCCCAGATTCTGGAGTTTTCAAGCCTTTAAGTCCATTTCAAAGTCAAGGGTCAACTGTCTTCTTTCATTCTGGCAGAATTGCTTTTCAAATCCAAAAATCTTTTGAGTGCCAAGACTCAATCCAAAAATCATACCAAAAATCTTGGGGATTGTTCAAAGTCTTATAAAGAGTTCCCCATTTTTGTTTTTCTCAGTTTCAACTCATTTTGGTCAAAACACACACACACACACACACACACAACAAAGGATTTCAAATGTTTGGAAGACTCGTTTTGCGAGGCGCGTCGGGTGCACACTAACGTCCTTCCCGACGCGTAACGTGACCTCCGAACCTAAATTTCTGATCTCGGGCATTTTTCAAAGTTTTGGCCCTCAAAATTAAAATGGCGTGGCGACTCCGTTTCGTTGATTTTTTCAAATAAAAATGGGAAAATTTTCGGATGCACATCATCACAGTGGCGACTCCGCTGGGGATTTTTGTTTTTCTAAAAAAAATGATATTTGGTATATTGGTGGAAACCATTAAACTTCCCGTTTTCGCCTCCTAACACGAGTCGGGGATAAATTGTGGTCTAACAATCCCACGTACCTGAAATTACCCGGATCCGGCTCGCGCGCGGAGCCCCGGCATCTCGCATTCGTCGCTGTTCGGGAAGTCGCCCGGATCCGAGAGGCAGCACAATCGCGCCCCGGCATCTGGCTTATTCCGTTTTAGCGTTGCGTGTTGGAGGTGTCTCGCCGTTTTGCTTTCGCATTTTGTAGAGTCGCCACGCCGTTTTTATTAAGCCCAAAACATTGAAAAAGGGCATCAGTTTAAAGATAAATTTTAAACTGTTTTTGTGTGATGAGATTTTGAGTTCGGAGGTCAGATGACTCCTCGGGAAGAGAATATTAGAATATTAGAGCTCACCCGAGTCGCCTCGTAAAACGAGTCTTTCGGATACCCCTAATATCCTTTAAAAAGTTGTGTGTGTGTGTGTGTGCTTTTAAAAATGCATGCTGTATCGGATGTCTACATTGTATTGAAATGTATTGAAATAGAATAGGAAGGAAGCCTTACCAATGTTGGTTCGTGTCTCTGCCTTCCGCAGGGGAATAGTGTTTGAGGTCGGAGTAGCGTTCCGGATTGCTTCTGGGATGCCGTTGTCCGCGGACGAGTTTCGGCGTGAGTTGAAACCGTAGGCTGCGTTTGGGCGCAGGTTCGGCGTGCGTGGGGATCGTCGGGATCACCCGGGCGAGGTTCGGCGCGTGCGTTGGAATCGTTGGTTGGATTCGGGCAGGTTCGGCAAGGTTTGGGATCGCCGCTTTGACTCCTGAAAGAGCCGGACACCGTGGGAAAGACCAGTGCAAGGCCTCGGAGTACCACGAGGGGCCTCGAGTACCTCGAGAGTGCCTCGGGCAGCGCGGGAGCGTCTCGGAGCGCTCGAGAGGCTTCTGAGCACCTCGAGGGGGCTCGGAAGGCCTCGGAAGGATCCGAAGGGGCCGGAATGCCTCGAAAGGTCTTAAGGGGAGCCGAAGGCTTAGGGAGGAAGAGAGAAGCTGGGAGGTGTGAAAAAAATGAGGAGGGGAAGCCCTCTATTTATAGTAAAAATTTCGGAGCAAAGAGGTCCGTACGGACCTCTTAGGTAATGATGGATTTCAGGGATTTGAGGGAATCTCGTGGACTTTAAGGGGATTTTCGTAATGATTATGTTCGGTGCAAAGAGGTCCGTGATGACCTTTTGGCATGCAAAGAGGTCCGTACGGACTTTCCATGCTCTTGTGAATGTGATGGCAAGCTAGCTCGTCGAGAGCTTTCCAACCATATATGGCACGTCTCAATCGGAGTTCGTATGAAGGAGTTATGACCTCGGAAGTTTGCCTCTCGGGTTTTGTCGTACGCCGGGATGGAGAGCGATCCAGATTGGGGTACTTACAAGCCCCTCGGCGACGTCACTTATGAAAGAAGTGGGGCCGTCGATAAGATAAGGGTCCTAATCTGGATCGCGTGTCGGGAGAGGAAGTGACCGTGAGGGTCAAAGTGAGGACGTGGTGGTGTCCTTTGGGTGACCAGTTTAGGCCAATAGGCCGGACCCCGCGATAGGATTCCCTACGTATCCCCGGCGGGAATCAAGCCCGGTCGTAGTTCGGGTGTGGGGTGAGTGCCTGCGTGAATACGGGCGTGGTGGTGCCCCGAAGTGTCGTGTGACCGCCGAGGTCGGTGGTGAGGACGTGGTGGCGTCAGGGTCGGTGACGCGCATGGCGTCGGTGACCGAGGACGTGGTGGCGTCTGGTGACCGCATAGTCGGTGATAAGGACGTGGTGGCGGCCTCTGGGTGACCGATAGGTCGGTGATAAGGACGTGGTGGCGTCCCCGGGTGACCGCATAGGTCGGTGGTAAGGACGTGGTGGCGTCCCCGGGGTGACCGCATAGCCTGGGTGGGTGTGAGACGTGCGGCGTCCCGGGTGACCCAGATAGGTCAGCGGTAAGGACGTGCGGCGCCCTGGGTGACCGCATAGTCGTTGGTAAGGACGTGGTGGCGTCCCCGGGTGACCGTATAGGTCGGTGATAAGGACGTGGTGGCGTCCGGGTGACCGCATGGGGTCGGTGATAAGACGTGGTGGCGTCTGGGTGACCGCACAGAGTCGGTGAAGGACGTGGCGGCGTCTGGGTGACCGATGTCGGTGATAAGGACGGCAAGGTGGCGTGACCGTATAGGTCGGTGGTAAGGACGTGGTGGCGTCCCGGGTGACCGCATAGGTCGGTGATAAGGACGTGGTGGCGTCACTGGTGGCCCGCATGAGGTCGGTGGTAAGGACGTGGTGGCGCCCGGGTGCGACCGATAGTCGGTGGTAGGTGACGTGGTGGCGTCCTGGGTGACCGCATAGGTCGGTGACAAGGACGTGGTGGCGTCCGGGGTGACCGCATAGGAGGTTGTAAGTGAGCGTGGTGGCGTCACGGGATGGAAATTTTACGATTTTCCTAATCGGGTGGTTTAAGGCCTTCCCGGCCGGCGATAGTGATTGGGAGATTTATACGGGCCTTCTCCTGACCGAGTGGTTTAGAGCCTTCCGGCCGGGGATAGTAGTTTGGCTGATTTACAGCCTCTCCTGACCGAGTGGTTTAAAGCCTTCCCGGCCGGGAGATAGTGATGGGGAGGTTTATACGGTCTTCTCCTGACCGAGTGGTTTAAAGCCTTCCGGGCCGCCTGTGGTGAAGTAGTGAGGTTGTGGTGAGCGGACGTGGTGATGTCCCGAGTTGAAGCTTAGTTCGGGAGTATGAACCTAAGTTGTGACCTAGTTCAGAGTATGACCTAAGTTGGGACCTAGTTCAGGAGTATGACCTAAGTTGGGACCTAGTTCAGAGTATGACCTAAGTTGGGACCTAGTTCAGAATATGACCTAAGTTGGGACCTAGTTCGGGAGTATGAACCTAAGTTGTGACCTAGTTCAGGAATATGACCTAAGTTGGGACCTAGTTCAGGAGTATGACCTAAGTTGGGACCTAGTTCAGGAATATGACCTAAGTTGGGACCTAGTTCGGGAGTATGAACCTAAGTTGTGACCTAGTTCAGGAATATGACCTAAGTTGGGACCTAGTTCAGGAGTATGACCTAAGTTGGGACCTAGTTCAGGAGTATGACCTAAGTTGGGACCTAGTTCAGGAGTATGACCTAAGTTGGGACCTAGTTCAGGAGTATGACCTAAGTTGGGACCTAGTTCAGGAGTATGACCTAAGTTGGGACCTAGTTCAGAGTATGACCTAAGTTGGGACCTAGTTCAGGAGTATGACCTAAGTTGGGACCTAGTTCAGGAGTATGACCTAAGTTGGGACCTAGTTCAGGAATATGACCTAAGTTGAGACTATTCTAAGGCGTCTGGACCTAAGTTGAGTTTGATGGGCATTTTGTGGATCCTATATGGAACTTTGTTTGTGGGAATTTTTGGAAAGGCATCATGCCGTGCTGGGATTCTTCTTTTATGTAGCATTTATTACAGCTATGTCTTGCGTTTGAAGTTTATTGACATACCTTGCTGTTGTTTACCTCGCAGGAGGAGGCACCTTTCAGTGAGGAGGAAGTTGAATTGTTGAGGGATGTGGGGCACCTCTCGACCGAGATGAAGAGGACATGGTGGCGTCTTTGGCCGAATTGCTGAAGTGTTAGAGGGCACGGGGCGCCTCGATCGAGTTGTTGAAATGTTGAGGACGTGTGGCGCCCGACCGAAGTGCCAAATGCCGCTGGATGCGCCGGCGTTTTGGCTCAAGTCGGTGAAAGGATGAGGACGCGACGCGAGCCTTGTTCGAACTTGCGGTGAGGGCGAGGTGGAACCTCTGCCCGAACTTGGTGAGGGCGAGGTAGCGCCCGTCCGAACTTGCGGTGAGGGCGAGATGGAGCCTCTGCTCGAACTTGGTGAGGGCGAGGTAGCGCCCGTCCGAACTTGCGGTGAGGGCGAGGTGGAACCTCCGCCCGAACTTGCGAGGGCGAGGTAGCGCCCGTCTCGAACTTGCGGGGAGGGCGAGATGGAGCCTCTATCTCGAACTTGGTGAGGCGAGGTGGCGCCTCCGTCCGAACTTGCGGGGAGGGCGAGATGGAGCCTCTGTCCGAACTTGGTGAGGGCGAGGTAGCGCCTCTGTCTCGAACTTCTGCGGGGAGGGCGAGATGGAGCCTCTATCTCGAACTTGGTGAGGGCGAGGTAGCGCTCCGTCTCGAACTTGCGGGAGGGCGAGACGGAGCCTCCGTCTCGAACTTGGTGAGGGCGAGGGCGAGGTAGCGCCTCGTCTCGAACTTGCGGTGAGGGCGAGGTGGAACCTCTGTCTCGAACTTGGTGAGGATGAGGTAGCGCCTCCGTCTCGAACTTGCGGTGAGGGCGAGATGGCGCCTCCGTCCGAACTTGCGGTGAGGGCGAGATGGCGCCCTGTCCGAACTTGCGGTGAGGGCGAGATGGAGCCTTTGTCTCGAACTTGGCGAGGGCGAGGTAGCGCCTCCGTCCGAACTTGCGGTGAGGGCGAGATGGAGCCTCTGTCCGAACTTGGCGAGGGCGAGGTAGCACCTCCGTCTCGAACTTGGCGAGGACGTGGGACGCCTCGTGTGCCGGACAAGGAGAGGAGGGATGGCTCATCTTCTTTTTCCTTCTTCGTTCTTATTCCCGTGGACTTCTTGGATTATCCCAGGTTGAGGAAGGTGCCGGGTTCACCGAGGACGATGATGTGGCCGGCGGAGGCGCCGAGATGCCGAATTTCTGCCAGGAGGAGGATGATGATGAATCGGATTAGGGCTCTTTTGCTTTTCCTCTTTCCATTGTTTTTTTTTTTTTTTTGTAGAGCAACAGACATTTTGTACCCGTAATAAAACACTTGTATTTGCACAAAGAAAGTATTTTATTTAAGATGTAATGACGTATTTGTGATTCCTGGATTGACCTAGGAATTGTTGCTAGCTTATTATTATTTTTGTGCATGTCGCATGAGCCGGGAATGCATTTGTGGTTAATGGAGGCCGAGGCAGCTTGGCAAGTTTTCTCGAGCAATAAATGGGCGCCTAGGCGCTTTCATGAGCGGTGGCGGGAGTGATGTCTCCTGGGACGCGCTTCGCTTTGTGCTTGATAGCCACTCTTTCGGGGTTGGCTACCTCGTGATATGTGACGGTGCTCGTTTGATATGGCAGCCATTGTCGGGCGGGCGAGGATATCGTTCCTTTGGTTCCAGGGGAAACCTTCCACGGTGTAGATCATCCGGTGACGAGGGACCGATTCATGCGGGGAAGCCCCCGCTTTGCTTGCATTATGGTTGCGAGAGAGGCTTCAAACCATGCCCGAGTCTCCGGCGTCTCTTAGTCCGTGGACGTTTGCTCGGTGACCTTTGTCTTGGACATGGATCGCCGCTGGGAGAGATGGATGGCACATCTTGGTACGCATCGATTCGTTGGTGGGTTTCCCTTGGGGGATTGAAACTAGGAGGGCCTGTCAGAAGGTTCCTATGTTGTCGAGTTCCGTGTTTGCCTTGGTCCTCTTTCGTGTTCCGTTGCTTGCTTCCCGTCGCCCGGGATGAGGCAGGAGCCTTTCTTGGCCGGGGATGACATTGCCAACGTGGAGGTAGCTTCTTTCGCATGACAGATCCCGATGCTTTTATGTATTTTCCGAGGGTATGGAAGTATTCCGCTTTCCCTCCCGCGGTGCTCCTTAGATGCCGGGAGAATGTTGTCTTGACCATCGAGTACCTGGATTGGTATGAGTAGCATATCGGGCGTGCACTCCAAGTGGTTTTGGGGAGCAGCGTGAAGCAATTCTGGGGCAAGATTGTCGTCTCCGCTATAGCCTTAGGAGTGCGAAGCTTGGTCTAACCCTCGTGATGTCATGGGAGACGCTTTGTTTGACTACGTGACTCGAGTTGACAGACCGGCGGGGAGAGGTCCCCTTTGCGTGCACTCGTAGGGAGGAGATCCGAGCCGAGGCACGGGTGAACGATGCCTCGAGAGCGACCGGTTCGTTTGACACGACAAGGAGGACTCTGATCTCGGAATGAGGGAGACAGTAACTCGCTCATGGGAATGAAAAAGACTCGTTGGGGACGAGGGAGGAAAGGAAAGAGTGATGAAGGGCCAAACGCGAGTAGCATGGAATGACCTTCAAACACCGAGTATCCATTCATCGGCATTGCGTACACATTGATTGTTAAATGTTTTAAGTTGTCTTTTAGCATGTTGTGAATCGAGAGTGGACCGTGCTTGAACTCATCAAAAGTGTTTTAACCGTGATGATTTGTGATTTACTTTTAAAGCTTTGTCGAGACGCAAAATCTCTTGTTTGCTTCTTTCCGAGCCTCGGTGGCGTCAATTTTTGGAATTTTGTGTATTCCTTAGACCGAACCAATGAAGGCCGCCTACGTTCCCCTGGACCGAGAGGCTCAGTCTCGCGTAGTTCGACCCTCTTTTGTGGGAGAAATGACTCGTAATGTACACTTGCAAGGGCGTATTTATTTTTGAAAAGGTGGGAATGGGTCCCTTTTTGTGTGAATGCCTCATTTGATGTAGGCACAAAAGAAATGCTTTTTGGGTTTGACTCTTTTGAGAGAGTATGAGTACTGAAAAGCTTGTAAAAGTGTATGGAAGCCCTTAGCGACGTAAAATCGCTGTTTAGCTCTATTGTCCTATTTTGTAGAAAAGAAGACTTGTCGAGACAATTGAAAACTTGATTTGTTCACAATGATCACTTGTTAGCTTAAAACCCTTTGTTGATGTTCGGGTTATTCAACAATTAAACCTGATATGCTTTGATTAATGAGGAGAAAGTCAACCGGTATCAAGGATCGAGTTGGTCTGGTGTGAAAGAAGGTTTGTGTATAGGAGAGGTCATTGATGAGATCGGGTTTGTGGATTTGTATGTGTTTATGACCGGACCATTTCTGGTTGCCTACGTTCCCTTAAGACAAGGAGCTCAGTCGACGTAGTTCGTGGTTGAACCGTGTTTGGCTTTGGGGCCAGTGGTATGAATATTCGTGCGGCCGTGGCGAAAATGCTTGGAAGGTTGAATGATGAGGCACGGGCCTTGAGGTGATTCCTTGACAAGTCGTATTTGACGGCAGCTTTTGACTCCCTTGCTTCTTGTTTGTTGGCGCCGGGTCCTTGACCTCATTTTTTGTGAACCTTTTGCTTGAGCTCCTCTTTTCTTTTGAAAGCTTCGCTTGAGTTCTTTTTTTTTTTTTTTTTAAAGCTTCGCTTGAGCTCTTTTTTTTTTTTTTTTGAAGCATATGAGGGCGAAGGCAAGCCCCGCTTGAACTTTCTTGATGCGCACGAGGGCGAAGGCAAGCCCCTAGGTTGTTGTCGACATGGGGTCAATCATTTGATGCCGAGTGACCTTTTGTTGTCCTTTGATGTTGCCGCCGTCGTTGACTTGGTCAAGGTGATGGGCGGGGACGTGTTTTGGAAAGTGTATGGCTTGATGGAGGCCTTTGTGTGGGGTATGGTAAGGTGTATAGGGAGCTATCGATTAACTTTCTCACACCAATTAATCAAAGCATTAATCATTTGTGGAATTACTTGTTGAGCAATGCAAGTGATCACATAGAACAAAACCATTTCATTAAATGTAATGTGGGGTGCAAATTAATGTCTCAAGTCTAGCAAGAAAAGAAAGAAGACTTATGTATGGAAAATTGAAGACTTAATTACAATGTCCGAGGAGGACTTGATTGAATGAAAACAAGACTAGAACCTACGAGGTTTGACCGTGTGATTCTTTGATTTGCGTCTCTTCGGGCTCTTCTAGCCTCCCAAATTCATTTTGGTTAGAACCTTCTCAGCGGCTTGGGCCCGATTTTCCTCTCGTTTGACAACATGCTTAAAGATTTGTTTTAATGCATTGTTCATTAATGTGTCTCGTCTTTACCAAGTGAATCATTATTAACCTGTTTTTGATTAGTTAATTTATCATTTGTTAAAGTGGCAAATGAGGGGATACTCGTAAAGGTCGATCATTTATTCAAAGCATAAGGAAGCGCGGTTTATGTTACAAACACATAATCTTTAGGCGTAAGGCCATCGACGACTCGAGAGACTCGAACATAAATACGACTGCACTCGGGTCTTTTATTTTTGAAGATAGACTCTAGGAGACGGGGGGGGTTAGTCCAAGCTTCTCGTCCCGTCTCTTCTTGCCGGGCCGTGGTCCGCGTTTGTGAAAGTCACGCCGTTTTTGATGCCGCCACTTGCTCGACCTCGTCTCGAACCGCCTTATCTCTGGGAAGGCTCGATCCATCCCTTGGTGTGCCCCGATTCTGGAAAGGATTGTTGGGGAATAACCGTTCTTGGATTCTTTCTCTCGAATTCTTCATTGCGGAAGCCCTGTGTTCCGTCTTCACGTCCCCATTCATCACGGGAATTTGCAGAGAGGACTTCTCCACCCCGATTACCCCGTCATTTCTAGGGAAAGGGTTTCCAACCGTGATGGGACCGGGCAGGGGCGTTCCAACTTTCCCCTCTTCGATTAGCCCTTGGACCACTTGTTTTAGCACGAAGCAATTGTCGGTGGTGTGACCGGGTAGTTGTGGAAGGCGCAAAGGCTTGCTCATATCCATGTTGGGCTTGCATGAGTCTTTGGTTGGAAATTCTCAAGGGGTTTGAGAATGTTCCTCTTTACTAGTGTCTCGAGGACTTGGCTCAAGGGCATCCCGAGGTTATCAAAAATGCTTTGGAACCGTGGTATGCGAGGGGGATTGCTGCCTCTGGGGTGCTTGATCGCGGTTTACTTGAGCTCCGTTCCGGATGTAGTGGACTCAAGCTTCCGGTAACCTCTTTCTTCTTGTTTGGAGGTGTTTGGTAACCTTTTTCCTTTTGCTTAAGGAAACTCTTCCGTTGTATCTCCTTTGCATGTTCTCGCCAACCAAGCCATATGGGGTGGTCGGCCGCAGAGCAGGCAGCTGCCGTTTTCCGGGACGGAGACCGAAGATGGAGGTGGATTAGCGAGATGGGATCGCCATTCGGGAGTCTTGGGGAGCGGTTGAGTGTATACCAACCCATATCTGGATTGTTGAAATTGGGGGCGTAATTGCACGGACCACTAAGGGTTGTGTTTAGGAATTGGGGAAATGCTTCATTAGCCCCAGTGGCGATCCGGCGGGTGGAAGGTTTGAAATGTCGGGATATCCGCACAGGATGTCCGTCCACAGTAAACATTGGGATTTCAAGTTGTGGGCTGCGGGACTCATACGAGGCACAGGATTGAATTCCAGGGGATATTGAGAGGTGTTAGGATTTGAGGGAGCGGGCCCATAGGTGTGCGAGGTTGGAAAATCAGAGTTGTTTGACTGAGGCTCGAATGGAGCTTTGAGCGGGAGTTGCCTTGCATTGCTAGGTTTCCGTGGATTTGTGAAGGAGGGACCTGCTGATAGCTTTGAGAGACCGGGGGAGCCGATATTTCTCCGTCTTCTATGAGAACGACGGTCCCATCAGGTTGGGGAACCACGACGGTTACGCGACGGCGCATGGCATATTCAATCCAAGCCCGTCGCACTTCTTGGCGTTTCTCGAGAGCCTTAAAAGCTTGCCAAACTTCTTCCATTGTTTGGAAATTTCCCGGGGGCGGGGTTCCGTTTCCCTCACTGTTATCTGTTGATCCCGTCATGGGGGAGTAGCGGACGGTGTGGACCGTTGAACTGGAAGGGCTGTCGGACCTTGTGACCTCAATCGAAAAGGCGGCTCCTGGGTATTCTCAACCACTCTCGGTTATTTGGAGGGTGACGGGCAAGGATTTAGACACGGGAATGGCCTCTCGGGATAAAAAGGGGAAAGCTCACGTGGCATGCGGTTTCCGTTTCTTTTATATTTATTATTTTTTTGTTGTTCTAATTTACTTAAAACGTTTTTCTCGTAGTCCTAGGTAGGTTGGAAAAGATTGCTCTTCTTTTCGCAACCGTGCTAGATCCCGGGTCGATGGAGACCATACGTGCGGCTATAAGCCCTCGTTTTGCACTCGTATTTCGACATCCCGGGGTGGACAGCCCGGGCGAGGGTCCTATAGTGCAAGCGGTTTCCACCGGCCTAAAAGAAAAATCGAACCTAAGGACCGAGCCCTGCCATGTTCGTTTTGATGCGTTAGCCATGTGAATAGTGAACCGAGCCGGCACCGAGTCAAGATCGTGTCAAGAGTTCGGCATGACCTCTCTTTCTTTGCCCTTGCCACAAGCAAAGGGATCATGCGACGTTAGGCGTCAGGCCGGGTCATATCGTCATGGCCGACGTATCAAAGGCGTGATGACATGGTGTCATGCGAGCATGGATGTATATCCGGACGGAACATCGTGCAGGTGTAGCCGGAAATCAAGATCGTGTCAAGATTTTAGCATGACCTTTCATCGCTTTGCTTGCGCAGGATCTTGAGTTCGAGCCTTGACTCGAGAAAATGGCCGGCATGGTATATGTATCCAGTTTGTATGACACTGACCGGGTAAAACCAACCGAGTCCGGACGAGTGTGACTCAAGACTCAAACGTGCGGGGTTGACGCTTGGCTAGGATGGGATGTTTGGAATGATCCCGTGCGCGCCTGAGGCCTAGGAAGACCAAACGGACCGCAACCGAGACCACTCCGGGTTAAGGGTTGTAGTGTGCGGTGTATCCGAGCAAAGGTGCGTGATATAGTGTGCGGTGTAACCGAGAAGCGGCCGATGTGAGTAGAGTGCGGTGTAACCGAGGCGGCGGTGCGCGTAGTGTGCGGTTTCTAAAATTCTTTTTGAGTAAAATAGAAGTTTTTGAAGAATTTTAAATGTATGCACGAGATGTATATTGATGCATTTTTTTGTATTTTTATTTTTTTTTTTGTAAAATAAAAACGAAGCACGTGCACACACACACAACAGTTAAAGGAAGGGGTAAAATGAAAGTTTGACCCTCATCATCGTTTTTAAAAATCTTTTGTTTTGTTTAAAAGTTTTTAAAACAAAATTTCCCCAAATGGAGTCGCCAACCGAAATTACCCGGATCCGGCTCGCGCGCATGCCCGGCATCTCGCATTCGTCTGTTCGGGAAGTCGCCCGGATCCGAGAGCGGCACAATCGCGCCCGGCATCCGGCTTATTCCGTTTAGCGTTGCGTGTTGGAGGTGTCTCGCCGTTTTGCTTTCGCATTTTGTAGAGTCGCCACGCCGTTTTTTATTAAGCCCAAAACATTGAAAAAGGGCATCAGTTTAAAGATAAATTTTAAACTGTTTTTGTGTGATGAGATTTTGAGTTCGGAGGTCAGATGACTCCTCGGGAAGAGAATATTAGAATATTAGAGCTCACCCGAGTCGCCTCGTAAAAAACGAGTCTTTCGGATACCCTAATATCCTTTAAAAGTTGTGTGTGTGTGTGCTTTTAAAAATGCATGCTTTGTATCGGATGTCTACATTGTATTGAAATGTATTGAAATAGAATAGGAAGGAAGCCTTACCAATGTTGGTTCGTGGTCTCCGTCTTCCGCAGGGGAATAGTGTTTGAGGTCGGAGTAGCGTTCGGATTGCTTGGGGATGCCGGTTGTCCGCGGACGAGTTTCGGCGTGAGTTGAAACTGTAGGCTGCGTTGGGCGGAGGTTCGGCGTGCGTGGGGATCGTCGGGATCAGTCGGGCAGAGGTTCGGCGTGCGTTGGAATCGTTGGTTGGATTCGGGCGGAGGTTCGGCAAGGTTTGGGATCGCCGGTTTGACTCGGAAAGAGCGGGACACCGTGGGAAAGACCGAGCAAGGCCTCGGAGTACCACGAGGGGCCTCGAGTACCTCGAGAGTGCCTCGGGCAGGCGCGCGGGAGCGTCTCGGGAGCGCTCGGAGAGGCTTCGGAGCACCTCGAGGGGGCTCGGAAGGCCTCGGAAGGATCCGAAGGGGCCGGGAATGCCTCGAAAGGTCTTAGAAGGGGAGCCAGAAGGCTTAGGGAGGAAGAGAGAAGTGGGAGGTGTGAAAAAATGAGGAGGGGAAGCCCTCTATTTATAGTAAAAATTTCGGAGCAAAGAGGTCCGTACGGACCTCTTAGGTAATGATGGATTTCCGGGATTTGAGGGAATCTCGTGGACTTTAAGGGGATTTTCGTAATGATTATGTCTGGTGCAAAGAGGTCCGTACGGACCTTTTGGCATGCAAAGAGGTCCGTACGGACTTTCCATGCTCTTGTGAATGTGATGGCAAGCTAGCTCTCGTCGAGAGCTTTCCAACCATATATGGCACGTCTCAATCGGAGTTCGTATGAAGGAGTTATGACCTCCGGAAGTTTGCCTCTGGTTTTGTCGTATGCTGGGATGGAGAGCGATCCAGATTGGGGTACTTACAGTACCGGTATCATTATTTTCAAAAAAAAAAAAGGAAAAGCTTTTGAGGGTCAAGCTTCCGTCTCAACATTTGAAAATCCTTTGCTTTGTGTGTGTTGATTTTTGCACAATTTTCGTGTTTGTTTTTGGCCGCCTCGGAAAAGTCAAAATTTTGACTGTCGGAATAATGTCCCTAACTGTCGGAATTTTTGTGCTTATGTGCTTATGTGTTCATAAAATTTTCAAAAAAAAAATTTCAAAAAAAAAATTCAAAAAAAAAATCATGCATCATGCCTTTTTAAGACACATAAATTTTTTTTATTTTTCTCAGAAAAAGAAGATAGACTGCTTGCACACTACGCGCACGTGACCTTACACTGCACACTACGTCCCTAACCTGGGGAAATCCTTGTCGCGGTCCGTTTGGTCTTATTACGCCTCTCGGATGAGCACAGGACTACCCAAACATCCCATGGAGCCTCGTGTCGACCATGCACTTGTCCGTGACACACTTTGTCCGAGACCCGGTTGGTTTTAATTAAGTGCATGTCATGCCACATGTACGTGTATAGACCTTTCCTTTCAAGCCTTTGTCGGCATACCGACTCAATATCTTTCGGGGACCCTAATCAGTCGAAGTTCTGCCGGTTTTCCGCCGCAGACTTTGACCAAGATATTGACCGGCGCCTTGACTTCGGCTCTGACTGGCACAAATTATACATTGACTCCCAGCATTGACACTGAGTCATCAAGGATTAATGATTATTCCATGCCTAATTACGGCTTAACTGACGACAAGTCAAGATCAATTGTGGACGCTTATCAGTCCAAATCATGCCGACTTTTCGTCGAGCCCCCGGATATGATCTTGACTTTTGACGTCAGCTTTGTCCGTAATTTACATCGAATGCTCGTTAAGACTCGATTACCCGCCAGACTTTTAGGATCGTTTTTCTTTCGGTCGGTGGGACCCGCTTGCCCTATAGGACCCTCACCCAGGCATCCACCTGGGAGGTCGAAATACGAGGTGGAATACGAGGGGCTTATAGACGTAGTGACGGGGCCCACCGATCCGGGAATCGAGTAGTTTGCGAAAAAGAAGAGCAATCTTTTCCAACCGATTAGGTTAATAAAACGTGTTTTAAGTAAACAAGAACAAATATACTGCATGTTGCATGAGCCCTAAGCCCAAACACCAACTGTTTCGCTTTCAGTGCGAACCACACCCTTTTGTGCCTTCCACGGTAAGCAAAGTTTGGATCGAGACCCCGGGTCATCGTTTGTTCGGCTCGGTCATTCCGAAGTCGAGATACTTCATCGGTTTCCTCCTTCGCTTCAGCTCAAAGTTTGAGAATGACCAACTCGAGAGGAGAACGGTGGGGACGTACAACTCCACACCCCGAAAATCCGCAAAATGCCGAACAGTGGAATCGAGATGTTGGAGCAGATAAGACAAAATCAAGAGGCTCGAGATCGATCAATTATTGGAAAGTATCGAACCCGGGGGCTAGCAATTGTTCACCACCCTAATGGAACCTTTACGGTTGATGCGAAGATTGGAGCTAATTACCCTCCAGGGCATGCCAACTACCATCAAATGCCTGTCCCCTTTCGTGTGGAACTACTAATGGGCCAAGCATCCCCAAGCCTATCACTCGGCTGCCTCTCGGCCCCATCGTATCGATCTTGGTCAATTTCCCCCGGCACCTCCCGGTTTTCACCTTTGGGTTTCAATCGGCTTGGAATGGGTCGGTTCGCTACTCCAAAACCTCGGTCTGGCCGGGCCATCAATGCAGGTGGTCGATTCGGTACATCTCGGCCCTTCTGCTCGATACTCCTCGACAGTCCGATCTAGGTCAACCTGCCCCGGTGCCTCTCGAGTCTCACCACCGGGATTGAGTCGGTTGGCTTTCGCCTCGCGGCTTGGAAGGGGTCGGTTACTACTTCACCGCATCGGTCGCTCGGGTCACCATCTCGGAATGGGACAGTTCGTTTCTCGGGCTCCATGGTTCGAGAGGGGCCGGCTTGCTTCCTCCAATTCTCAAAGCACACTGGCCCTATGATGCTGCAAGATCACGTGGGCCACCGGGCTTTTATCACCACTTCATCGGGCTCTACCCCGCCCCTCCGGTTGGGAAGTCCGACAAGGTCAAATGCTACTCATCAAATTCTCCACCCGGCCGTTACGCAAGCTGCTCCTGCTCATCAAGTACGGTATACACATTTCCCTTGCGGTCATGTTCCTCGGTGCGGTCAAGACACATTCAATCCTCTTGTTACGATGCCTCAAACCTCATGTTTTGGCGGCCTTACGGATCCGCACTCACTTTGCTCCACTGGTATCCACCCATTACGAGCCATATATCTTCATCTTCGGCAAGCTGCCGGGCCTTATGAGGAAGATTACGGTCACGCTTTTAATGCTCGGTGTCATTCCTCCCACCGAGTACTTCCTACGTGGTTTCGTTTGCTAATGCCAATCTTGTGGCGGGGTCATGCAATCCTAATGTTCCTATTGACTCGTCCAATGGATTATTGGTAGAACCAATTAAGAAGGTACAAGAAAAGCCTAGCAACGAGAGTATCGACGATCGCTCGACTCGGGCCATCTCACCATATCAATCTTGTGTATCGACACGAATGAAGTTTACAAAGGTCGAATCTCGACGATTACATTGATGATTACATCAAAAGGGTTCGTGCACGGGAAAAGACTACGAGTACGAACATGTCTTGCCTCTATAAACCTTACCCTTCCAACACGGCTCCGACATCCGGTAAAGGAAAGAAGGCATTGTGTACAATTGACGGCCCCCAAAAGCAACCAAGAAATGGTGGTCCTTTAAGGCAACGAGAACGTTTTGATGATCTTGGGATGCCCATGGGCTTAATTTTCAAGGGCTTAGTAAGGGTAGGCCTTTTGGAGCCTCTCAAGGACTACCATCCAAGGAGCTCAAATGCACCTCTCGACATGAGTAAGCCTTTGCGCCTTCCATGATCATTATGGCCACACGGCCAGACAATTGCATAGTCTTGAAGAGAGCGGTTCAAAGGTTAATCGAAACGGGCAAGCTTGAGCGCCCCGATGGACCAAAACCGGCAAACCACATTCGAGAATGGTGACCAAGTCAATGACCAAATCTCGAATCCCGAGGATTTGGGTGTTCCCTTAAGCAAAGTTTTAAATAGCTTGCTAGAGCGGGGTCTCCTCGAACCCATGAGAAACTATCGGCCCAAGGATCCCAAAATCCCTTTTGACACCACTAAGCATTGTGCTTTCCACCGGTACCACGGTCATACGACCGACAAGCTGTACATCTTTGAGAAAGGCGATTCGGGGATTAATTAAGAAGGGCAAACTCGAGCGCCTCGGTGATCTCAACCCCGATGATCATTTCCCAAACAACGCGAATGTAAACATGATTGAATTTTATGATTCAAACTCTGTGAATTCAACAGACTACGACAAGCCGAGATGATTTAGTCGCAACAAATGTTGAGAATGGATGGTTTGAATGCAACAAGCATGTGGCCATGGCAAAGCTGGATTTGGTGAAATGCTTTGAACTCTCGCCCTCAGATAAGTTCACGGCGACGCCTTGAGGTTAAATGGGATGATAATGATCGATGGCGAGATTTGGCGAAGCGGTAAGGATACAAGAAATCCGATGATTAGGAAGGAAGAGTTAGTCCTGGCTTTGGAAAACGCCCATAAGATTCATGAAGAACAGTGACCACTGCTCATCAA
Source organism: Adenophora triphylla var. japonica (assembly GCA_022495995.1). Classification (NCBI taxonomy): domain Eukaryota; kingdom Viridiplantae; phylum Streptophyta; class Magnoliopsida; order Asterales; family Campanulaceae; genus Adenophora; species Adenophora triphylla. The sequence continues at coordinate 112,359 of JAFEMH010005198.1, read as the reverse complement.
TGCTCTCCGCCGCCATGGAGTTCGGAGTAACGATTGAGGCGAATGGTTCCACTGGTCATGGTCGAAGATGAGACTTCGAAATAGTGATTTCGGTCCCTTCATCCTATAACTCTCCATCCCACGGCCAACACCTCCCTCCATCCACATATGATCCCTTGCCAAGGACAATTCCTCTTGACCCTTTCCGGCACCTCGGGCCATTAGGGCTCCATCGCCCTCGGCTCCTCGAACGAGTTGGGCTCCATCACACTGTTCCTCAATTTCGGCAATACACCGGTTTATGCTCCGGCTTCACATAATCGGTTTGAGCTATGTGGCTATGTTAAAGCCTCTACACCCACTGAATGCGATCATGAGTTGCTAAAAGAAAATCCGGATGCCACAAGTTTTCCGTTGTCATCTACCGGACTTAGTGAATTCACCGTCGGTTTCACCGATCTGCGAGTTTGTGTTTCCCTCTTTGATAAGAGTCTTGTTGCGAGTTCCGGTAACTCGAATGTTCCCGTTGATCCCCATGTGGCAATATTGATAGAGCAAGTGAAACAAATGCGGGAGAAGCTTGATCTTATGATAAGTACTAGCACTCCTTTGACCCAAGATGTCGAACCGGGCAAAGAAATGATTACGTCGCGCAAAATTCAAGTGCCGAAGTGAGAGAATCCGATAGGACAACTTTGCCCAGCACACTTGTCTAATGCCGGTTCCAAGCTTGAGAAAGGCCCGAAGACACAATCGGCTAGTATCACCCCTTTCACTCAAAACAACCGGCGCATCGTTGAATCCTCCCAAACAGAGCCCAATACCCCTCAAGGTCCTCTCGGGTTCACTTCCTTCCATCAATATGCTCGATCGACAAAGTTCGTCCCCGTGACTTTTCCGACCCGTTTCTTTGGACAACTTGTGCTCGCCCCGGTGCTCCATGGCCTCAAACTCCTCCACTCCCACCGGTATCATGGGCACGTGGCGATCACGCCTCGGTGCGGTAATGGAATCGAAGTTAACGAAAGATGGAAAGCTCAAGCGTCTTGGCAGTCCAACAACAAAGAGTAGCTAGACTAGGGGCTACCCATCCTTTAATATTAAAAGCAGTCTTTTAGTCAACCTTCGTAGGTTCTAGTACTTTCTTCGTTCAATCAAGTCCTCCTTGGACATTGTAGTTAATCTTAAGTTTTCTATAAAAGAGTCTTTTTCTTTTCTCGCTAGACTTGAGACATTATTTGCACACCTACATTACATTTAATGAAATGGTTTTATTTTAAATGATCACTCGCATCGCTCAACAAATAATCTCTGGAAATGATTAAGATTTTAATTAATTGGTGCGAGAAAGTCAACTAATGCCCTCCCTATACACTTTCCTCACCTCACAAAGGCCTCCATCAAGCCATACACTTTCCAAAACATATCCCCATCATCACCTTGATCAAGTCAACGAAGGCGGCAACATCAAGGGACAACAAAAGGTCACTCAGCATCGGGAGATCTACCCCATATCGAAAAAAACAGGGGCTTGCCTCCGCCCCCCATGCATCAAGAAAGTTCAAGTAGAAGCTTGCCTTCGTCCTCAAGTGCTCAAAAAAAAAAACAAAAGCTTCAAAAAAAAAAAAAACAAAAGCCTCAAAAAAAAAAAAAAAAAAAAAGCTTCAAAAAAAAAAAAAACAAAAGCTTCAAAAACAAAAAGCTTCAAAAAAAAAAAACAAAAGCTTCAAAAAAAAAAACAAAAGCTTCAAAAAAAAAATGAGGCCAAGGACCTAGCACCGCCGATCAGAAGGTTTGACATATGGGCAAAATTAAAGCCCGAAGAACGGAAGTTGTCGACAACAAGGGAGCGATTAAAGCAACGGCAAAAACATATCATAAGCCCTTAAAATTTGCATCCAAAATCTTTCTCCCCTGATGAAGGACGACGATCAAGAAGCAACGGAATCGCTCAAAATGACTTGTCAAGGAATCACCTCAAGGCCCGCACCTTATCATCCAAACTTCCTATCCGAGCCTTTTCACCAAAAGTACCACAAATGTTCATACCCCTTTTCTAAAGCCAAACACGGTTCGGACCCGAACTACGGCGACTGAGCTCCTCACAATGAGGGAACGTAGGCAACCGAGAAATGGTCCGGTCATAAACACATTCAAATCCCGAGAAAATCCGGCCTCACCAATAGCCTCTCCTATACACGATCCCTCTTCACCATTCGCCAACTTCGACTCTTGGTATCGGTTGACTTTCTCCTCATGATTAATCAAAATGTTTGTTCATATCGAGATTAGGGGTTGAATAACCCGAACATTAATAAAGGGTTTTAAGCAATCTTGTGATCATTTTGAATAAAACATATTTTCGGATGTCTCGACAAGTCTTCTTTTTCTACATTATAGGAAAAATAGAGGCTAAACACTAATTTTACGTCGGCGGGGGCTTCCATACACTTTTACAAACCTTTCTAAACTTATGCTCTCTCAAAGAGTCAAACCCCAAAGCGAGTTCTTTTGTGCCTTCGTCAAATGAGGCCATCAAATAATACAAATCGGGGATTCATCCCCACTTTTCGAAAAAAAATATATGCCCTGCGGTATACATTCCTAAAATTGTCTTGCTTTTACATTTTCTTCCGGTTGACTAATTGAATAAAGAAAATAATAAAGTAAATATGGAAGGATGGGTTGCCTCTTTTGCTACATGATAATTCAAGAACGTTGGTTCTTCACTCTGCTACAAGATGGGTTTGGTCTGTTCGGTATCGGTCTACGGTGCCTACCGAGGTTGAAGCCTCTCTAATTGTGTCGAGATTCACGGTCATGAGACCGAGGCTTTGCCAAGTTACTTCTTCCAAATCAAGACTTCGCAAATACATCTCTTCGGACCAAGGCTCCACCAAGCAAGATGAGATTTGATCGCCATGTTGGTCATGGGCTAGTCAAGTGCGGTTCTTTGATGTCCAAGGACGAGGACGGAATTTTAACCAAGACCAGAAATTCATCATATTTCTATGGCTAATATTGGAACTGAGTCCATAAAACTCCTTGTGCCAATCGGAGAATGAGGTTTCGATGTTCATCCTTGGAAGATGTCGGGAATTTTGGTTTGACGGTTGCCCTCAACCCCGATGGAACTTTCACGGTAGAAGAGGAAAAGGATCCCCATCCCTATCTTGGCCGGACAGGACTACCACCACCTTCCTCACACTCTTCTCAACTTGCGAATCGGCCATCCTTTCGGCCTCGGTCGATATACATTCACGATTCGATGCAGGACGGTCGTTTGGGAAACAAATTGACTTGATCCGATTTGGGCAGTATGGTATGCCTCGCGATCGGGGTCGGCTCGGTATGTCACAGCGGTTTGGTATGCCTCGGCGGTTCGGTACGGAATCGGTCGGGAGCTTCTCGGTTACATCGGTTTGAAATGCCTTGGCAATGACCCGGTTCAAGATGTCCAATCCCGGCACCGCACAAGCCTCACAAGATTCCTTCATGGCCGTCTCAACGGGACGGCAAACCCCAAATACGAGACCTCTTGGACCCATGCGGTCTAACGTGACCGATCGGTTCACGGCTCCTCGGCGGGGCAAAATCGGTACGGAATGTCTCCTCGTGGTTGGGGATACCTCGGAATGCCACAGCGATTGGAATCCCACCTCGGTTTGGAACCAATCTATCGGGGCCTTCGCGGCAACGGTTTGGAATGCTTCCACGATGCAGTCGGGGCAACGGTCGAAGCCCTTCCTCGGGATGATGCTAGCTCGGCCGCTCCTCACACGGCTTTCACAAATCCATTCCTCGCTCCGGGCTTCGATGGGTTGCCAAGCCTCCATCCCGGTTCATCGAGAATCACCGGGACCGCGGTACCCCACAGGTCATGCACCTTCGACTATGCAATTCAACAATCGGGGACGGCGGCTCGCACTTAAGCCTACTTATGGGCCCCACTCAGGAAATCCAAGTTATCCCGGCTACATCAGGCGCCTTCGCCCTCTTTGCCGGTTGAAAATCAACAACAAGCCGCGAAGGTTCTATCCCTTTGCCCGGGGTCCTACTCAAGCTCCCGGGGTGATTCGGGCCAGGACGGGATTTCACCTATGTCCCAGATCGGCCGTTCCCTCCACCTGTATGCCGCCGGTGGTAGCTCCTCTCTCTAGCTCGGTCGCTGGTTTGAATGCCATGGTTCCACCACAAGACCCTCATTTGGCTTGGTTCGTGGAGCGACACAAGGAAATGAAAGCACAGATTGCTGAATTGGTGTTAAGAAGTACGCTTTCCGACCAACGAACCCGGACTCCTTTGTTCCCCACAAATTCGTGATGCCTAATTTGGATCTCTTTGATGGCCTTGCATGCCCGAAAACCCATCTACGGACACGTATACCTTGGCAATGAAGGTCAAAAGGGGCGCCAATCAGCGGTTGGTGACTATTTCGATCTCTCTTTGAAGTCCGAGTGCTCTAAAATGGTTCTTCCGCTTAAAATCCGAGGCCGGGGCTACATGGGACCGGATTACTAGCTAACTTGGAGTGGGAAGCAAATAGATTTGACCTGCGAGACAACAATGCGGCGTCAGACGAGAACATCGGGGACTTTTACAAGCAAGATGGCAACTCCTCCTTTTGAAGAGGAACAACTAGACATCTTTCGGTCACGCCGAAACCACATCGAGGGCCTCGCTTAGCAATTTCCCCTATCCGGATCTACGGGCAATGATCAATTCCGGGGCTAAATTTGAGAGGGCTTACAATCGGCGAGTTGTCGCACACCTGCTTACGGATACCGGGTTTCTTCCACCTCCAACACGACTCTGAAAAAGGGCGGTGTGAGCGATCGAAAAGGGGACCCCAAGGACCCAATACGGTCAACAATCCATTCCCTAAAAAAAAAAGTAGGGTGAATATGATTGAAGCCACGAACAAGCCAAGTGCCACTATGGCTAACGGTTCCCATATGGAAGACACTCTTCGAAGAGAGGATTCTAGTTTCATAGTCGGTATCAAAGATGGGTTTCTCCCTTCATGACAACTTCACCTTGAAGGCTCTCACGTTGATCGATTGGCTCGGTACTTCATCGGTATGTCGGTCAAACCTTTAGCGGACCTCTGTAGTGACGCTTTGTCAAACACAGGGCTTCATCAAATCATTCGAGAAAGATTCCGTGGTTTTCGCCATGTCTTTTCCATGGAATGGGGCTTTATCCAAGTCACACCTATCTTCGAAGAAAGGTGCGGTCACCTCAACAAGCTGTCTTGGAGTTTCGGCTTTAGAACTTGGCATATGGCAACTCACTGCATCATCGAAAGTTGAGAATTGGGAATCTCCTCATATCGGCATTTCGTCAAATCACAACTAACCCAAGCAAAGAGGGTTCATTCATGTCAACATGCTTTGATTCTAGAGCACATCGGCGTCGGCTTCAAATGTCCGAGGCGAAAAGAAATTTCAATCGAGACCGGGGTTCAAATCCAACTTCATCCCAAGATCAAAATTGACCTCATCAATAACATGCAATTCAATCCGCGACTAAAGGATATCACCCCACCAGCTCAAAGCTTGTCCCAAACAGTCAACAACACATACATCCCCTCTCATCACCATGCATCCCCACAAAAATCTCCCCAGGGCTCATGTAGCATGCACAAAACTTGAATCAATAGGAAAAATCCTAAGTGACTGAAAATCATAAATCGTAATTTCCCTGCCAAAAGCATAGGCCAAGTGCATCTTCGAAAGCAAATAAACGCATCATCTCATAATCATTTTTGGTTCTATGCATGCATCCGCCATCATGAATGCCATATATGCATCTTCCTCTTCACTAACAAATGCAGGAATTCAAACGTAATCCCCCTTTTCGGCAAGGATGATCTTCACCAAAGACGACCTCAAATGGATGAAAACAGTCCCCAACATCCACAAACATATGAAGACCGCCTCCAGTGTCTACAAATCGGTCAGGGACGCCAAGCTCTCCAATACAATTCGGTCAGAGATGCCAAGTTCTCCAATACAATACAATTCGGTCAGAGATGCCAAGTTCTCCAATACAATACAATCAGGTCAAGGACGCCAAGTTCTCCAATACAAATCGGTCAGAGACGCCAAGCTCTCCAATACAAATCGGTCAAGGACGCCAAGCTCTCCAATACAAATCGGTCAGAGACGCCAAGCTCTCCAATACAAATCGGTCAAGGACGCCAAGCTCTCCAATACAAATCGATCAGGGACGCCAAGCTCTCCAATACAGTACGGTCGGAGACGCCAAGTTCTCAAAATGCAAATCGGTCAAAGATACCAAGGTCTCAAATGCAGTACGGTCAGAGACGCCAAGTTCTCCAATACAAATCGGTCAGGGACGCCAAGTTCTCAAATACAAATCGGTCAAGGACGCCAAGTTCTCAAATACAATGCGGTTAGAGACACCAAGTTCTCAAAAGCAAGAAGTCCCAATGTGAAGACAAGCTCAAAAACCTCTACAAGTTCGACGATCACCAGCAAGATGCAGACTCAACCAAACTCCTCCTTCAGGTCAAAATGCCTCCAAAGACAGCAAATCGTCAGCAGAAACCGTCCCACGAACGGCAACCTAACAACTCTTCATCAACATCAGCCGTAGCCTCAGCTACAGGTAAGCACAACACAGGTATGAAAGCATATCTTAATCAACTACTTTTCTAAAAGAACATTATCATCAAATCTTAGGGCGACTTCCCAAAAAACAGTCAAACCTCAAATCTTTGTCAAACCATCAAAGACCATCCCCAGCTATTTTCGAACTACGACCGGCTTGATTCCCTCTTAAGGATACGTAGGTAGCCTATCATTAGGTCCAGCCACTCGACCAGCACGGTCATCCTTTCCTTCGGCAGCAGACGTAAAACCGATCCCTTCAAATGAAGTCCACTAGAGGACCATCTATCCTAAAACGCCATCATCAAGGTTCGAGGCACCTGAGACGCCATCATCAAGGTTCGAGGCACCTAAGACGCCATCATCAAGGTTCGAGGCACCTAAGACGCCATCGTCGAGGTTCGAGGCACCTAAGACGCCATCATCAAGGTTCGAGGCACCTAAGACGCCATCATCAAGGTTCGAGGCACCTGAGACGCCATCACCGAGGTTCGAGGCACCTAAGACGCCATCATCAAGGTTTGAGGCACCTAAAACGCTATCACACACAACACGAGGAAAGCGATAAATCGCAATCATCCCTTAGGGTGACTTCCCAAAAATAGTCAAACCATAGGGTGACTTCCCCAAAACAGTCAAAACCTTAGGGCGACTTCCCAAAAATAGTCAAATCTTAGGGTGACTTCCCCAAAACAGTCAACACCTTAGGGTGACTTCCCAAAAATAGTCAAACCATAGGGTGACTTCCCCAAAACAGTCAAAACCTTAGGGCGACTTCCCAAAAATAGTCAAATCTTAGGGTGACTTCCCCAAAACAGTCAAAACCTTAGGGTGACTTCCCAAAAACAGTCAGACTATAGGGCGACTTCCCCAAAATAGTCAGATCATAGGGTGACTTCCCAAAAAATAGTCAAACCATAGGGCGACTTCCCAAAAATAGTCAAACCATAGGGTGACTTCCCCAAAACAGTCAAAACCTTAGGGCGACTTCCCCAAAATAGTCAGATCATAGGGTGACTTCCCAAAAAATAGTCAAAACCGTAGGGCGACTTCCCAAAAATAGTCAAGTAATAGGGCGACTTCCCAAAAATAGTCAAACCATAGGGTGACTTCCCCAAAACAGTCAAAACCTTAGGGCGACTTCCCAAAAATAGTCAAACCATAGGGCGACTTCCCAAAAATAGTCAAAACCGTAGGGCGACTTCCCAAAAATAGTCAAGTAATAGGGCGACTTCCCAAAAATAGTCAAACCATAGGGCGACTTCCCAAAAATAGTCAGACCTTAGGGTGACTTCCCAAAAACAGTCAGATCATAGGGCGACTTCCCCAAAACAGTCAAAACCTTAGGGTGACTTCCCAAAAAACAGTCAGATCATAGGGCGACTTCCCAAAAATAGTCAGACCATAGGGTGACTTCCCAAAAATAGTCAAATCTTAGGATGACTTTCCTAAAACAGTAGGGTCGACGACTAAAGATAGTCGAAAGACCCGAACTACGGCCGGCTTGATTCCTCTTAAGGATACGTAGGTAGCCTATCATTAGGTTCAGCCACCAGACCAAAATGGTCATTCCTATCCCCGACAGAGCGGATATACAACCCTAGCCATCGGGCCAAGAGGGTCATTTCTTATCCCAGCAGAAGTTTCTTTCGGCAATCGGCGTAGAACTCGCTCGCCAGGTTGACATCCTAAAAGCAGTCACTCCGGGTCGACAACTAAAGATAGTCGAAAGACCCGAACTACGACTGGCTTGATTCCTCTTAAGGATACGTAGGTAGCCTATTAAATAGGTTCAGCCACTCGATCACTTGATCATCATGCCAAAATATGGAGCCTTACTCTTATCGACGACCCCGCTTCCTTCGAAAGCGCCGTCGCCGAGGGCTCTTGTAAGTGCTCCAATTTGAGCTTGTTAGCATTTTCGTTAGAAAATTAACGAAAGTTATAACATTACTAACATTCCTAACATTCCTAACTTTTCTAACAAAGTAAGGGTAAAATGGGCATTGCCATTTAAAGTTAAACCAAGAAAAGAATCTCAAAAAGCAAAAGAAATAAGAAAAATCCGATTTGGGCAAGTTGAAAAACATAAAGCTCTTTGGATTTTTGAATTTTATTCTTCTGTCCAAAGCCCGAAGCCGTAATTAATGAACAGTGCACGCCGTCAATCATATCCGCGCGGACATGTTTGTCAATTTCGAGGGCTATAAATTGAACCCTCCTCTCTCAGTTTACACAACACAATTTGATCACAGCAACGAAACTCTGGCGAAATATAGAGCGAAAACAGTGGGAATCCATAGATTGCCACCATTTTCTCTCCAATCTTTCCCAAATCTCACTCACTCACAAACACTTCAAATCACTCTCATACATACTCTCATACATACACCAATCCAAGCTCAAATCACCCTATAGGAGGAGGATTAGAGAGAAAACATAGAGGACTTCATTGTTATCTACTTGTTTTCTCTTTAACCAACTCAAATCATCAACCCTAAACACCCTCAAACACTCTCATATTCAAGCCTTAAACACTCTCACATTCAAGCCTTCAAACACAAAACACAAGGAAGATAGGTATAACCTCCCTCTCCTTACCCTAAAATTCATCCATGCATGCATTTTCAAGCTACAAAATGTAGTTTATTCATCTTCTTGCTTTAGATCCAAGAAGATCACCATGGAAGTCCATCTCCATGGATGATCTTCTACAAAGATCAAAATTATTTTCAAGTTCTCTTACTTTCTTGCAAAGAAAACTCATTTTCAAAACCCTAAAAACCATTTTCATACATCAAATCTCATTTTCAAAGGATAAAATTCCCTTCCCAAGCAAATGAAGTGCTTAGTCCTAATGTACCCCAAGGATGGTTTGATATAGTTGATTCACCACTAAAATGTCAAGTGATCACTAATCAAAACCTAGGGAAATGGGGACAAGCATGGATGCAAAACCCCCTTTAAAATCATATTTTCTTTCTTGAGAAGTTGCTGTCCAGTAGCAATTTTCTCAGACCTCAGTCCATGGTCTAATTTTTTGGACATAGATAAACTTGGAATTTGGTGTTGACTACAAAATACTTTTTGTAGCCAACATCCAGATCTTTCCATACATATTTTTACTTTATTTTTTGTGTGAGTAAAACTCCTTTTTTCAAATTTTCTTTTAAAGGTCAGTTCATCAGTCTCTGGAAATCCAGATTTCAGATCTGAGATTTCCAGAAGGTTTTGACCCCTCAAATCATCTCCAAAATGAAAAGTTCTTTTACAGAAACCTTTTTTAAGGTGTTTTGAACATTTTTCATTCCTGGACTTTTCCCAGATTCTGGAGTTTTCAAGCCTTTAAGTCCATTTCAAAGTCAAGGGTCAACTGCCTTCTTTCATTCTGGCAGAATTGCTTTTCAAATCCAAAAATCTTTTGAGTGCCAAGACTCAATCCAAAAATCATACCAAAAATCTTGGGGATTGTTCAAAGTCTTATAAAGAGTTCCCCATTTTTGTTTTTCTCAGTTTCAACTCATTTTGGTCAAAACACACACACACACACACACACACACACAAAACAAAGGATTTCAAATGTTTGGAAGACTCGTTTTGCGAGGCGCGTCGGGTGCACACTAACGTCCTTCCCGACGCGTAACGTGACCTCCGAACCTAAATTTCTGATCTCGGGCATTTTTCAAAGTTTTGGCCCTCAAAATTAAAATGGCGTGGCGACTCCGTTTCGTTGATTTTTTCAAATAAAAATGGGAAAATTTTCGGATGCACATCATCACAAGATCATGATCTCTTTGCTGGGGATTTCAAGTGATAAGTTTTTAGACAGAAGGGGTGGTCATGCCTGAGGTGACAGGATGCCTACGTATCTCACATGAGAATCAGACCAGTCGCGTAGTTCAACAAAGTAATCAAGGTAATCACTAGAGAGGTCAAATTCGGGGTGATCGAGCAGACCAGGAGTAGTATGAGAGGGGTCAAATTCGGGGTGACCGAACGGACCAAGAGTAACATGATAAGGGTCAAATTCAGGGTGACCGAACAGACCAAGAGTAACATGATAGGGGTCAAATTCGGGGTGACCGAACAGACCAAGAGTAACATGAGAGGATGATTGAAATTATGATTTATGATGATGATTATGATATGGCGAAAGTTGTAGCATGAAGAGATGACATAGCAATTGTATCCAAGTGTTTCTCAAAGTAAACAGACTACATGCATGTAACCTTACTAAAAACAAATTCGAGGATACGCTGCAAGTCATTGTTGATGATGAATGGTGATTGATTTGCCATGAATGCCGTGTGATGAGATTTTTGATTCCTGTGCTTCAATCGCAGGGAACAAGCTTCTTGCAGGTCGAGACATGATTTGTTGTTCGGGTTCCAGCTTTGTACCTGCATATAATTTTGATATGTGTCTGTAGTCGCTATGGATTTCCAACTTTTGCATCTGATTCTTCAAGTTACCTGGGGTGACAGGCTGATGTGACAGGCTGCCTACGTATCCCGCATGGGAATCAGACCAAACATAGTTTGAGTCACTTAACACTCGAGAAGGAACTTGATCGATTGAGATTTTGAAAAAGGTGTGGTCGTACCTGATGTGACAGGCTGCCTACGTATCCCGCATGGGAATCAGACCAAACGTAGTTCGAATCACTTAAGACTCGAGAAGGAACTTGATTGATTGAGATTTTGAAAAAAGTGTGTGTGGTCGTACCTGATGTGACAGGCTGCCTACATATCCCGCATGGGAATCAGACCAAACGTAGTTCGGGTCACTTAAGACTCGAGAAGGAAATTGATTGATTGAGATTTTGAAAAAAGTGTGGTCGTACCTGATGTGACAGGCTGCCTACGTATCCCGCATGGGAATCAGACCAAACGTAGTTTGGGTCACTTAAGACTCGAGTAGGAAATTGATTGATTGATATTTTGAAAAAAGTGTGGTCGTACCTGATGTGACAGGCTGCCTACGTATCCCGCATGGGAATCAGACCAAACGTAGTTTGGGTCACTTAAGACTCGAGAAGGAACTTGATTGATTGAGATTTTGAAAAATGTGTGGTCGTACCTGATGTGACAGGTTGCCTACGTATCCCGCATGGGAATCAGACCAAACGTAGTTCGAGTCACTTAAGACTCGAGAAGGACAAAGGTGTTTGAGATCGGTTAAGATTTTGACAAAGGTTCGGTCGTGCCTGAGGTGACAGGCTGCCTACGTATCCCGCATGGGAATCAGACCAAACGTAGTTCGGGTCACTTAAGACTCGAGAAGGAAAAAAGGCGTTTGAGATCGGTTAAGATTTTGACAAAGGTCTGGTCGTACCTGAGGTGACAGGCTGCCTACGTATCCCGCATGGGAATCAGACCAAACGTAGTTCGGGTCACTTAAGACTCGAGAAGGAACTTGATTGATTGAGATTTTGAAAAAGGTGTGGTCGTACCTGATGTGACAGGTTGCCTACGTATCCCACATGGGAATCAGACCAAACGTAGTTCGATTGACTTAATCATGAAAACATTTTTTAGAAACAGGGGCGTCGGGAATTCGAATTCCCTAAGCAAAGCATGTAATTGACTTTTTTTTTCAAACGAGGGGAGACCTTTTGGGCATCGAGAATTCGAATTCTCTAAGCCAAAGCATGTAACAAATATTTTTTGAAAAAGGGAAAGATTTTTGGGCGTCGGGAATTCGAATTCCCTAAGCCAAAGCATGTAATTGATTTTTTGAAAAAGGGAAAGATTTTTGGGGCATCGAGAATTCGAATTCTCTAAGCCAAAACATGTAAAAATATTTTTTGAGAAAGAGAAAGATTTTTGGGCGTTGGGAATTCAAATTCCCTAAGCCAAAGCATTTGGAGGAAAAGTATTTTGAGACAGTCGAAGGCAATGGTTGGGCCTAATGAAAGGCTAGGCGCAACAGAATGTTGTTGGAGATGTACCTGCAGAAAGCTTTTTACAAGTATGCAAGATATATACAGTGGCATTCATGTGTTTTGATAGTGTCATACATATGCGGTGATGTTCCATGATCAAGAGTAGTGCCATATAAGTGCAATACTATGATTTGGGATTTCATACATGTGTGGTACTTGGAGATCATGCAATAGGAGTGATGAGAAATTTAACTAAAAAATATGCATGTTTCGATGATGGACAAAACACATCTTTTGTGATGATTGTTTTTTGCTAAAAAAAAAAATTGATTTGATTTTATTTATTTGTTTTTTTTTTTGACACTTTTGCATTGCTTGCATTTCAAACTTCATTTACGAGGAATGAGTGAATGTACTATGAATGTATGTGTAAAGAGGGAGAATGCGCCATGAAACAAATTGTGAATCTTTGGTGAGTTTCTTTTTGTGGCCAGACTGTAAAATGGGGAAAATGGCAAGGTGTAAAGTGGAGCGGGGTTGAAGGCCCAGGATAAACACTCAAAGGTCGATTCCCTACGCCTATTTGATCAAGTCTACTCGACGGTGTCTCTCGAAGGGAATGCTCAAAATTGCTTCGGGTGACAGCGATGGAAGCCCAGTGCTAGCCCCAATATTCCTTGTTGAGGACACATCTGTCTATGAGAGATGTCATGTATCTTGATGTTAAATCATATGATGTATCTTGATGTTAAATCATATGAAGCCCCTGGTATTGTCGAAGAGTGAGCCTTACGCTTCTTAATGTGAACTAATGATTCAAAGCAGCCCCACATTTTGATCATTTGAGTATTGGGGACCTAACTGTCTCTGAGAGTTGTCTTGATATTTTGCTGTTGGGATTTGAGGAATTCCCAGTGTTGACCAATGGTCGTTGCCACATTTGATGATCCCTTTGATGAGGATGCAACTGTCCTCGAGAGTTGTCTCGATGATTTGATGTCTTGTTGCTGAAATCATTTATGATTTACAAATATTGTTCCCGCATTCGATGTTTCCTCGTTAATGATCGAACTGTCTTTGAGAGTGGTCTCGCATCTTATCCTTGAGTTGTATGGAGTTCGATGTAATCTGAAGATCGTTTCCATGAATAAAGGTTCATCTCTGAGGGACTGAATTGTCTTCCTGATCGCAGCCCCTATTTTTGGTTTAATGTTTCGATACTGATTGGAATCTTGACCTTTTGATTCGAGGCTTTGTTGAGGACCCATATTATTATCTTCGAATAGCCCCAGTTTTGGTGCTCGGTCATGCGGAGCCTCAGTTCATTTCATCAAGGGTCATGTCCATTCATCATGAGATTGTACGTCAATCTGGGATTCTAGAGACCAATGAATTGCATCTCTGACTCTTTTGCTGTGATGTCACGAGGAGTTGGCAGGGGAAGGCAACGAGGCCAGTATTCTTGGAAGCAAAAGAAAATCCCGTGGGATCCTCGACATGGTGTTTGCGCAGAAATAGAATGATGAAAAGACGAGCGTAGGGGAAAGCCCCTAGACTCGAGAAAAGTATGCTCACACATTGAAATCAAAGACTCAAGACTTGAACAAGCATTAATGGTTAAGTGCCTCAAAATCAAATGGACCCTTCTTGAATCAGATTGGTATTTTAGTTTTAATTAGAGCTTCACAAATCATTTGAACACAAATTAGATCGTGACAAATCGACATGAGAACATTGTTGGGCAAGAGTTATGATTCGCGTCGCCGTCTGACCTCATTTGATGAGAGGCCTTCGTCTTCGTTGTCTCCTTTTGTTGACATTGATCACACCATTGGAGGTTGCACAATTTTTTGGTTCTTGGGCTCCCTCAGTGTAAGGAGTTGGTAGATCACGTTGGTCTCCAACAAAAGTCACCAGTTGTTGTCGTTGATGGTGTTTTGCCCAAAGTTAAAAGATCGAGATCTTCTTTAGTGTATATTGGCCTCGCATGCGCGGTGCTCCTTGAAATTGATGATGTCACATGAGATTGTCGGACCCTCGGTCCACGTCTTGTCTTTGTGAAACAAGTGATGAAGTCTTCAGAATGAAATGCCAATTGCCGTCGTTGAAGGCACACACGTGAATTTGCAGTGTCGCGATATCCTTTCTAAAACAATTGAATTAAACAATAAATTGAATATGTACCAAAATAAATGAATAATGCTTCTTCTTCTTCTTCTTCTTCTTCTTCTTTTTTTTTTTTTTTGACCTCCCTTTTTTTTTTTTTTTTTTGCACTCGAGAAGAAACATCATAGCGTGCGGGATACAACAATTTTTACAAAAACATAAACATACAACATGCGAGAATTTACAATGCATCATACATTAAAGGAAAATCGCCGACACTTGCGTTGGCATGGCTGTGATAATCTTCGGCCTTCTCCATTTGATTAGCCTTTCTGAAAATGCCTTTTGATTGCACCATGAAATCTTCGTTCATCAGGTGACTTTGTCGATCGCCTTTGTGAACTTCATTGATTGCCTTCGGCCCTAGTTCCCATCTCAATTAATCACAGTCTAATTTTTGTTCAAATTTCATTGATTGCTTTTAATTAAGTGAGATTAATTGTTTGCAGATCCAGATTAAGAAGACACTTGGTTACAAGGCAAGTTCATTGACTGAAAACATATATTACATGATAAGCAATAAAATAAAAGCACGAAGATAAAGACACACTCTAGACTTAGAAGACAAAGAAGACGTGTGAGCACATTACTAAGAGATACGCAAAAAGGGACAGGATTAGGAGTAGGGGCGGTGAGCCCAGTCACAAGCA
Organism: Adenophora triphylla var. japonica; assembly: GCA_022495995.1. Lineage (NCBI taxonomy): Eukaryota > Viridiplantae > Streptophyta > Magnoliopsida > Asterales > Campanulaceae > Adenophora > Adenophora triphylla. Next base: position 97,045 of record JAFEMH010005198.1, on the reverse strand, counting down.
AAAAAGAGATCTAGACACTCAAAGATAGAAATCCCCAAAAGTGAACAAAAGTGTTGCATCCTTGCAGGCTAGCAAACCAAAAGTTTGTCCGTTTATTACTTACGCCGTCGGGGTGAAAAGCAAAGGCTTCGGGAGTCAAGTGAGCCCCATGGATCAAATATCTGGCTCGGGCTTCCGAGCCCCCATGAGATTACGGGCTTTATCCTTGAGAGTGTAACATTTATTAGTAGTATGTGAAACTTTTCCATGATATTCACAATACTTGCTACGGTACGGTGCCGGATGTGACAGGCAGAGGATCTTGCATTCTTGCATAGGCCACAGGACCCCATCAATACCCATTCTAAAAAGTGGCACCGTTAGCCTTTGGGACGACATGCCATATGGAACATCTACATGGCTTGAGTGTTGATCATTTCTCCTCCTTTTCATGCGTGAAATACCCGGGGTATCTTTCAATCTGGAAAATACATCGGCGGTAGCCATTGGGCCGCCCTTGGAGGAAAATGATGAGCTATCGTCGACACAAATAGATTTACCCGATCGAGGGGAAGTAGGAACACGTCCAGTCATCTTGAGAGGTTTACCGAGCCTCTGCTGTAACTCCTTGCTTATGGATGAACTACCCTTGAGGCTGATAATTCTTGTTCCTAGAACCACATGAGAACTTGCTGGAGGGTCATTGAGCTTTACATAATTTTCTGGAATAGGAGGATCCACCCTTTCGCGATCGGATTCTTGATTAGGGGACATGACTAAAACATTCTCATCCTTCTTCAATTCGACTACAGAGCAATATGATAGGGGATCGATGAGCCCCTGCTGGCTTTTAAACATGGGAGACGCATCATGTTTTGTCTCATCATCTTGATTGGGGAGTGTGACCGGAAGAAACTCATGTTTTGCGGATTCTTGCGTGATGATCGGGCAGCAAATTGGCAAAGGGTCGTTGAGCCCTTGGTGGTTTTCTGGATCTAAAATTTGCTCTGGGAGGGCATCATGGCCAAAAGAAACCATTGTGGTACTGAGCTTTGATGCTTCTAGAATGGCTAGCGGGGAATGAGTCACCATGTGATTGTTAAGCATTGGTTGTATCTCCGAAAGAAGTGATTCATCATTCTTCACATCTTGATTAGGCATCTCAAACGAGGCTCCTTCCTTTGGAGCTTCCGGACCAGGACAAGTCTGCATAGCATTCTTAAGTTTCGGTTGGTCAGATAAAAGAGCGACAACACGGTCAGCCATTTCCTTTTGACATTCTAGGAAGAACCTTAACATAAGATCTGTATGTGACTCCAAATGCTCTTTCAACCACTGTTCCATTTGAGGACTGGGTTCAAAGTTAGTCATCCTTTCATTGAAATGGGTCTCCAGTCGTTGCCTCAACCATTCCTCCCTCCTAGGATCCGATACAAAACGTCTGTTCCCTTTAGTCATAGCTGGAAGAGTACCCGGAGTAAGACTTGATCAAAGTGGCGCTTGAAATGGACCTTGAATGTCGCACTAGAGAACAAGAAGAATTCTCCCTCTAGAAGATGAATGAAAAAAGGAAACCTATTTTAGATTTCTGGGGAATAAAGCTTTATGAACTAAAGAAGCAATTTTTTTTTGTTTTTTTGTTTTTTTTGTTTTTTTTTTCAAAATTTGAAATGCAAGCAACGCATAAACCTATGAATGCCGGACAAGCACCTTGCTTTGTTTTGACATGTCTCGCATTAAATCCTGGAATAGTGGATACCGTCTCCAAAGTATAGGACCAACGTTTTTCACCTGTACTATTGGCCGTCCAAGCCCCTAGCGAAGGGCCTATACTCTTTTGGGGATCCACCATTCGGTTACGGTCTAAGTGAGGGTCTTGACAATTTCAAGTCAATCCAGGAATTCCACATGATATCCACAATTGAGGTCAATTATAACCTTTCTTTTGGGAATTCATAGGATTGAAGGGAAATTGCTAGACAAAAACCGGCATGAAGTCTGGGATGTGTCATTTTGAAAAACATTGGACTCGTGGCTTTAGGAGGTTGGCTCGCATGTGGCTTACACCCTTGGCAACGGCTAGTTAGGCGCGCCTCAGGGCGGGAATGTCAACCGAGAGTATCGATTCGGGGAGCTTATAGGTCCCGTCACTCAATCGGGCTACACCCCCTAAGGTTTGAAGGGTAACAATCGAATATAAGTTTGAAAATGTGTGCATGTGTGCGGTATCTATGTTTTGAAAAGAATGTTTTTGAAAGCAAGTATAACAAATATTTACAAAGAATATTTTTCCACATATGTACACAAAATGGATAAACGTCCCCCCAAGAAGAGATGTTACGACATGTAAGGCATGTGAGGCAAAAGAGCATGTAAAGCATGGCGTGCAAAACAAATGAGTCTAGCCCACTTTTGCAAATATCCCCAGCGGAGTCGCCACTGTGAGAGCCCGCGCTCGAGAACGAATCCCGTCGTCGTGCGAAAACGGCGAGTTTCCCTCGTGCTAATGTGCATCGAATGCACTCGGTTTCTCATAATGGTTACCCTTTTGAGTTTTGAAAATCAGAAGAGTCGCCACCCCATTTTATTTTAGGAAAAATGAAGATAAAACCTTTGTTTTGAAAAGAAGTGGGTTCGGGGGCTAAGTTACGAGAAGGGAAGGTGTTAGGCACCCTCCTCGCCCTTTCAGTCTCTAGCATGCACGCCGTCCTAGACTGATTTTAATTTGCCTTTTCAAAATGCCTTTTATGCCCTAACTTTAGAAAATATGTGTTTATGTACACGGGAGTCTCCTAATCTAGGTATGTTCATTTGATCGCAGCCGAGAATCAGTTTGGGTGGATTCACGATTGGTTTTGAAAATAGTTTGAATCACATTGAGAAAAAGAAAACAGGTAAAGGGGAGAGGGGGTTACGTACAAACTATACAAATTATACACAAAAGATGGGAGACAAATCCCATGAATAAATGAATGTCCAAGCCAAGACATGTTGTGGTTCAAGGACTGCTGCAGATTCTCATGTTAATGTACCTGTCCAAAACTAATCCAAATCCAGAAACAAAACTTGGGATTGACTCCCAACATGTTAGAGAACACATATGAATATTTGTAGGATTTATGGATTAATTCATGAAGCTGAAATCATGCCATGAACACAGAAGTCAAATCTGCCCAGAACAGGAAAACAGAGCACATCTCATTTTGATTTGAAATTTACATTATGAAGACATGCAAATCCTGGAAAACTCAAAACATGAAAGTTGAAGACCACACATCAAATATGAATCCTGGGAAGTTTGAAGTCTAGAAAACAAGTTTAAAGGTTTCAAAACCCCTCTGACATCTAATGTCAGAAACAGGACAGCTTCAATTCTGAGAGCATGCACTTGAATAAAAATGGAAAAAGGTCTTTCCTGAGGTCACAAAATTATTTAAAAGGCATGAGTATTTTCCTTATCATGTTAAGAACAAATTTCGTTCTATAACTCAAACCCAGAAATCAAGTGTAGTTCATGTTCATTGCATGGAAAGACAAAGTGGTCAGCAACAGAATCTACTGGACAGCAGACATAGATCATGGAAACAAGCTTCAAAACATGATTTAAACATGGAATTAGACCTTGAAACTGAGTATGCAAGTACTCTAACATGTTATGAACATTATCAAGTGTTTATTTATGAACAAATGTGGACCAAAACTCAGATAATCATGAGAGAGCATGAAGTGGACAGATTGTGAGCACTTTGAAAGAAATTCCATTTGCATGCTTGAAACCTTCATTTAAAGCTTGGAGATGAACATGAAATGAACACGCAACATATATATACAAGATGGATCAGAAGTTTGAGCATTTACAACATATTTACATGGAGATTACAAGCCTTAAACATGAATTACATCAAGAGAAAATGGGGATCTAGCCATCTAATGACTAGACCCCAAACTAAACCATGCAAAGACTTACATTTCTTACTACTTACATAGAGGATTCTTACCTAGTTTAGGTGGGTGAGGGTGTGCTTCCTTTGCTTCCAAGGGAAGGCTTTTTTTTTTTTGATGTTTGTTTGAGAGTGTTTGAGTGTACTTGAATGTGTTTGTGTTTGAAGTTGTGTTTGTGTTTGAAGTAGTGTTTGTTTGTGGTGGTTTGAGGTGGTTTGATTGTGGTGTAGTGACTGAGATTGAGAGAGTTTATAGAGAGAGTGGAAAGTGTTTTGTTTGGAGTGTAAGAGTGAATTGGTGGAGAGAAAGTGGAGAGTTTGCTAGAATGCTTGAGTTGTTGTAGGATAGATTTTTTGGGAGAGGACCCCCTTCTTTTATGAAGAACCGAGCAAGGAGGGAGTAATTTGGGCTGTCCTTAGCTTTTAGAAGTCAAACAAGAAAAGGTATGACCAATGTGGCAATTCTTGGGAAGCAAAATGGGAAAAATCCCATTTACTTCATTTTGGAAGGAGAAAAGTCACATGCTTAGGATTGATGTCAACATTTTGCCATTGACCTGTCTTTGATTTGTGCTCTTGTTCTTTGCAGTAACAATTCACTCACTATTTGGTTCCGCAACTGCTCCGGTGCGCGCACTTCGATGTCTCGGTTGTCCGCGAGCCAAACGTCAAAGTTGCTTGAAATAATTTTGTGGTCGATATGGTATATCTGAAATTCGTTAATGAGTAAGGAATATCTTAATATGATTTTTAATGCACAAAATGGTCGGTAAAGGACTGTTTTGACGTTTCGGGCCTCGGTCCGAGGTCCCGAGGTCCGTATTTTTGTAAATATGTCCGTTTACTCGATTTTTCGTCCTGATTAAGAATTTGGACTCCGTTTTTCCATATCATGCACCGATAAGGCGAACGGACTTCCCGCGTGGCCAAATCGAGGTTCTAGGTCAATTGCAAAGGTTTAGACCAATTAACAAGGTTCGTCGGAGGGTGCGAGATCGGGGTGTCTACACACATCAACAACTAGATTTTCAGCTTCAGAACTTGGTACATAGCAGCTTCCCGTAGCATCGGAATTTAAGATCTGGGTTTCTCCCTGCATTAGCAATTTCATCAAATCATTCTCCGAACAAGGTTTCGGCCGAAGTCACAGCTCACCCAAATGAAAGAAGCTTCACTCATATCAAGGTGCTCTAGAGCCTGTCAGCATCAGCTTCAAACGACCAAGAGTGAGAGGGAAAATTTCAACCAAGACCCGGGATCCGAATCCAATCTCATCAAAATTGAGGTCCATCAACAACCGCTGTATAAATCGCGATCGAGGGCTCTCACCCCCCACTTGCTTAAAATCTGTCTCCAGACACATACATCCCAATACATCCCTTCTCATCACCATGCATCCCCACAAAAATCTCCCAAGGGCGCTCATGTAGCATGCACGAAACTTGAATCAATAGGAAAAATCCTAAGTGATTGAAGATCATAAATCATAATTTCCCTGCCAAAAGCTCAGGCTAAGTGCATCTTCGAAAGCAAGTAAATGCATCATCTCGCGAACATATGCAGTGATACTATCATAATCATTCTGATTCTATGCATGCATCTGTCATCATGAATGTCATATATGCATCTTCCTCTCTACTAACCAATGCAGGAATTCGAACGTGAAAGACCATTTTCCTTCGCTATTGAGACTTGCCCTTTACAAGGAAGATATTTACCAAAGTCCAAAATCAATGGTTTCAACAAAATTGCAAGAAATCAAATTCCCCTTTTCGGCAAGAGATGATTCCGGGCAAAACATGTGCAGATCACCTCCAGTGTCTACAAATCGGTCAGAGACGCCAAGTTCTCAAATACAATTCGGTCAGGGACGCCAAGTTCTCGAACACAAATCGGTCAGGGACGCCAAGTTCTCAAATACAGTACGGTCAGGGACGCCAAGTTCTCAAATACAAATCGGTCAGGGATGCCAAGGTCTCAAATGCAAATCGGTCAGGGACGCCAAGTTCTCGAATACAAATTGGTCAGGGACACCAAGTTCTCAAATACAAATCGGTCAGGGATGCCAAGGTCTCAAAATGCAAGTCGGTCAGGGACGCCAAGTTCTCGAATACAAATTGGTCAGGGACACCAAGTTCTCAAATACAATTCGGTCAGGGATACCAAGTTCTCAAATACAATTCGGTCAGGGATACCAAGCTCTCAAATACAATTCGGTTAGAGACGCCAAGATCTCAAATACAGTTCGGACAGAAACGCCAAGTTTTCAAAGATGCATCAAGACTCTCAACACTATCAACTACCACACAGCCCCGCAACTTGCTCTCCTGCAGGTAAGCACAGCAAAGGTACGTTAATCCTTCAACATATCTCAAAAATATGCATACACTCACAAATGTTGCATGATTACCCATAGCCTTAGCTATCTCTATCTCCGCAAATAGCAACGTAAGCTTTAGCAATCCTCGGGCGACTTCCCTAAAATAGTCAAACCTCGGGTGGCTCCCCTAAGAACAGTCAATCTTGGGTACAAAGCACGTAGCCTCTCGTTATCGCCACCTCTTTGACGAACTACATCCAGGCTTGATTCCCATCCGGGATACGTAGGTAGCCTACCATAGGTCCAGCCACATGACCAACACGGTCACCCTTTTCCCCGATAGTTATCGTAAGCTCGAATCTTCACCAGCGGGAACGCATTCAAATAGTCTCCCTCAGGTACTAAACCTCGACTTAGAATCGTACTCCTGAACTAAGTCCCCATTCAGGTTCATACTCCTGAACTAAACCTCGACTTAGAATCATACTCCTGAACTAAGTCCCCATTTAGGTTCATACTCCTGAACTAAACCTCGACTTAAAATCATACTCCTGAACTAAGTCCCCATTTAGGTTCATACCCCTGAACTAAACCTCAACTTAGGATCATATTCCTGAACTAAGTCCCCATTTAGGTTCATACTCCTGAACTAAACTCCAACAAAGGCTAACAAAATCCCCAGCGAAGTTAACGGAATCCCGTTTCTTTTCCCATTATCATCCATTTCCTCGGCAGCAAACGTAAGACCGATCCCTTCAAATGAAGTCCACCAATAGACCATTTATCCCAAACCATCAAAGGGAAATCATTACAAATCAAGGTTCGAGGCACCTGAGACGCCATCATCAAGGTTCGAGGCACCTAAGACGCCATCATTAAGGCATGAGGCACCTAAAGCGCTATCACCCCGGTCACAACACTAGGAAAGCGATAAAATGCCATCATCCGCTAATTCGACAAACGAAAACCATAGGGCAACTTCCCCAAAATAGTCAAATCTTAGGGCGACTTCCCCAAAATAGTCAAACCATAGGATAGTCAAATCTTAGGGCGACTTCCCAAAAATAGTCAAATCATAGGGTGACTTCCCAAAAATAGTCAAATCTTAGGGCGACTTTCCAAAAATAGTCAAATCATAGGGCGATTTCCCAAAAATAGTCAGATCATAGGGTGACTTCCCAAAAATAGTCAGATCATAGGGCGACTTCCCAAAAATAGTCAAATCTTAGGGCGACTTCCCCAAAATAGTCAAATCTTAGGGCGACTTCCCCAAAATAGTCAAACCATAGGGTGACTTCCCAAAAAATAGTCAAATCTTAGGGCGACTTCCCAAAAATAGTCAAATCATAGGGCGACTTCCCAAAAATAGTCAGATCTTAGGGCGACTTCCCAAAAATAGTCAGATCTTAGGGCGACTTCCCAAAAATAGTCAGATCTTAGGGTGACTTCCCAAAAATAGTCAGATCATAGGGTGACTTCCCAAAAAATAGTCAGATCTTAGGGTGACTTCCCAAAAATAGTCAGATCTTAGGGTGACTTCCCAAAAATAGTCAGATCTTAGGGTGACTTCCCAAAAATAGTCAGATCATAGGGTGACTTCCCAAAAATAGTCAGATCTGAAATTGTCAATGGCTTCACTGGAAAGAGATGTCACCGTAGATGTTACCAAACACCTTGGTTAACACACTGACGGACAGCACACACACACCAAAATAAATAGTTTATAAAAACTTTGTGCAGCGGAAATAAATAACACAAGATATAATTTTCTCAATTTATATAAATATATAACTTGAGTGTGCCTAGATGGCGAAGACTTTATAATCAATATAGCAAAATTACAAAGCCGAAAGTTCCCTATTGCTAATACAATGATAATGCTCTATGGAACTAAATGAGACACAGAACGAATCCTATCCTTAGCCAACACTCTCTTAAACACTCAGTGTTTAAGCTAGAATCACAAGGGAGGAAGGATATGCGAACCAAAGAACTTTGTCTCTCTTGTGCTATGGTGTGTGTGTTTGATATTTGGCCTACTTCAAATGAAACACACCTAGCCTATTTATAGCCTTCCAATGCCTTGGAGGCTACTCCAAAATAACAGCCTTGGACCTTCAGATCGTGTGAGAGGAGTGGAGAGATTTCTTGGCTTGAATTCCTCTTCATACGCCAACTTCCCTAGAATGTAGCAACCGATTTCTTGAAGCCCAAGTCCATGCTTTATCACCTTGTACTCTCTTGCTTTCTTTGTATTGTACACTTCAAATAATCAGCAACAACTCCATGACTTGGTCTTCCCACGTTTTCCTTTCTTCATCAATTAAAATGGACCAAGCAATAGTTACACGTAAATCTCCTATTTACGTGTAACTCCTTTCCTTGTTTCTAGCAATTAATCCTACCATGTTTTAACCTGAAATATGGACCAAAAAACACATATATCTTGCAAATAATATTAGACATTAGGATATAAAATAATATGGAAAGAATTATTAAATTACAAATCATTACAGTCCGGGTAACACCCAACTGCCAGTGATAGCACCTGTGGTAACACCCACAGTCTGCATTAACAATCTCCCCCATAATTTATAATTTCTTTCCAAACACTAAAGTGCTGATCCCTGCAAGATATTGTTAGCCATCCAGAGCAACTTCATAGTTATCAACTCCCCCATAATCAAGGATTTAACAACTACAATGATTTATCACAAAAATACTAGTTATCAAAACATATTTTCCAAAATAAGTTTTCCAACTAACTAGTAACCTAAAGCACCAAAGATAAATCAAAGTTACTAAGCTACTCCATGTTCAAACAACCCTAAAAGTTTAAACACCATAAGCAAATAAAACAAACCACCAAAGTATTTAAAACATGTTCCAAATAAAAAACATAAAAGTAAATTGTTTTTCAACCACCAAAAAATATCATCACCATAAGAGCGGCAACATCAACCTTCAGGCGATGTATTGTACTCACTCTTCTCGTTCATCATCGCCTTCTTCTTCTTCCTCTGTTCATCCCCTTCTTCATCTCCAAGCATCTAAGTCGGCACCATCGTAACATCTGCAAAGAAGCACCACCGGCATCTCCAACACCACCACCACTTGGACCAGCTCCATCGACTATCAACTCCCCGGTTTGGGAAGAAACCCGCTGGATGAATTCATCAAGTAATCTCCTTGAGCTTTGTCCAACCTTGCACAATCTCGGAAATGGTAGAAGTTTGTTTGTGGAGAAACGCCAAAGCGTGGTCTTTGGTATTGTTGGTGAAGCATTCCCCAACAAATTGTATACATTAGCAAGAACATGAGCCGCATCCGTACTCGAAAAACTTGGAGATTTCGGAGTAACATTTGGGATAACAGATTGAGTAACACCCTTAGCGTAAAACCGCATCACTTGACCCAAATTCGTTTATCTTTGACCAAGGAAGATCACCTCGTGTATCTCACACTCTTGGTATTCTTCTTAGTCACTGGGAATCTATAGCATAGAGATCAAGGCTGGGTGTATACTCATCCGACTCTTCAATGGGCAATTTTTGAGATTTCAAAATTTGGAAGATTAAAGAAGGGTAAGGAAACATAGTAATGTCTTTTCTTCTACCCCACGAAGCCAAATGTTTGAAGATCAATCTACTCAAGTTCACTCTTCGATTCTTTCCTAACTTATACAAGATTTCAGCTTGTTGCAATGTCACATATTGCTCATTAGAAGTAGGAACCCAATTAAATATGCAAAGCTTGTGAAGCACGGCAAAGAGTGAAGTGAGACGGGAAGCAAGAAAATGAACTTTGGTTTTGGGATTAGGGTTGGAGGGCCATTCATGCACAACATCATGAGAGATAAATCTAGCAATTTCATCCTTATGAACAATAGGACCATCATCATCCAAATTTGGGAGTCCTAAAGTCTTGTTGATCAAAGAAGGAGTAATAGAAAAAATTCTGTTCCTTAAAAACACCTTTCCAAATTGATCGGACTTATCATTATCTAGGTTGGCATGAAGATTGACATAGAAATTTTTGACAATAGCTTCAACAAATTTCGAAGGATGCAAGTTAGCTTTCAAAAAATTTCTATCCTCCAAGAACTGAAAAACACCATGCTTTTTGAAATCAACCTCGTCAATGTGCTTTTCCTTGAGAATTTTCGTGTCACTATGCCTTAACCAAAACTCCATATTTTCTTTTCGATAAAACTCCAATGAGAAGTAAGGTTTTGGAAAAGCAGTATTCACATCATCAAACTCTTTCTCAAGGAAATCAGAGGATTCAGAATATGCAAACTCACTAATCGAAGACTTTGAAGCTTTAGAAACAGAGGATGTTACCTTGGGTGTTGCAGCTTTCTGGGTAACATCTTTGACAGCGGTCCACTTGCTTTTGCCTTTAATGTTTCTTTTCTTAACTTCATACAAGGGCTCTTCTTCCTCAATCTCCCAATCTTCAAAAGTCTCAACAGAGTGGCTCTTTTCCGCATCAGCATGAAAGTCTTCATCCGAAACATGAGCCGAGGAGAGACCAAGAGAAGATTCTTCAGAAACTTCAACAGGATCGGAGGATGTGTTGGATTTTGAGGTCCCTTTGTGCCTCATTGCAGTGAGCCTACTTGAGCTCCTCTTTTTGACAGGTTGTGCCGAGGGTTTGTGAGCAATGGCTTTTCTTTTTGGCTTTTTGGTTGATGGAACGGGTGGAAGAGGTGGTAAGGTCACAATGGGCAAGGGTTGCGCCATTGTTGTCACCAATGGAGGATCATCAACCGACATTGTCATTGCCGGAGATACATTGAGAGGGGTGGTCGAAGTGTCCATTTGGCTTGGACCACTTGAGCCAACGCCCGGAGAGACCTCCAAAGGGGCGGATTGCTTTTTGGACGGGGTTGCCATGGTTAGGGTTTAGGAAGGGTTTGGAATTTAGGAAGGTAGTTGATTTTGGAAGGTTTGAGAAGAGAGAGACGGTGACGGAGGGATTGTATATACCGTGTAGAGAGAGAAGGGGATTAGGGCGGTTAGAGAGAGAGGAGAGAAAATAGGGATTTAAGTTAGGAAGAGATAAAATTTAATTGACAAGACTTATCTTACTTCCTCTAATTATCTCCTATTTTAATTAACCTCCCCCTATTTTTTAGCCATTAAAAAATAATTACATTAAATATTTACCTAATCTCCCTTATTTCTAGCCACACAAAATAATTACATTAGATAATTACTCCCCCTATTTTCTAGGCCACACAAATCAACTACAAAACTCTTCCCACACAAATTAAACATCCGGCCATTATTTTGAAAATATATTTTTTTTTTTAATTTTTTAATTTTTAATTTTTTAAATATATAAAAAATAAACGGAAAATAATAAACAAATACAAATATACCAAGTCCATATGGTTTTTGAAAATCAAATCCCTAGATTTTAGGACTTAGATATTTTAGTTGTTTATCAAGGATAAATTGGTTAGTTAAAGACTTTTTCAAACTTTTAAAACTCTTAAACAATAAAAAGACTTTCAAAGTTTAAAAACTTAAATAACAAACCGAAAATAAAGAAAAATAAAAAATTATAGCACATACAAATATGTTAATGGCAATGATGGTAACATCTAGGATAACACATATGATAAAAATCCCTTGATAAATAAATTCAGTTTCAAACACTTGAGGCATAATAAGCTGAGCATTTTTAGACACTTCAGGCATAACAAGCTGAGCATTTTTCATGCACTTTAGGCATTATAGGCCTATATATATTTTTTAAATACATTGCTTGTTAATCACGTATCAATACACTTCTTTAAACAAGAAAGCATCGTAGTAACGAGCTCCGTGCTTCGAGTTTTATTTCAAGTGTAAAGACCAAGTGATTTATGCCTTTCAAGTAGGGTACACTGTAGTAGCGAACTCCATGTCCCTAATACTTAGCATAAATCACCTCATACATTCTCATTGGCAAGAGTACATCGTTGCAGCGAACACCGTGCCCCGAGCTCGAGAGAATAGTATGGATAAATGCCTTTGCCTTTTATTTATCAAAAAAAAGATTAGTGACTTTGTCACTTTAAGCATATGAAGGGAGTTTTATCAAGTGTGTTATTCAGGGTGCTATCCTACCACAACAAAAAGGTCAGCATGTGCAGCTGTGAGAACTCTCATAGCTCAGAGAACTATGGGAACCCTCAGAGAGAATAAAACCAAACAAGCAAAAAATATGCACTAGTATACATGTGTTACCCCAGGTGTTATCAGCACCCATGGTAACACCTTACAACAGAGGACATTTTTTAGAGAATGCAAAGACCAAGAGATCTCTTTAGACTAGAGAATCTATCATGGTCTAAGGGTTTGGTGAAAATATCAGCAAGTTGATACTTTGTATCAATATGCTCTATATTTATTATCTTTTTATCTACCATATCTCTTAAAAAATGATGACGGATGTCAATATGTTTGGTACGGGAGTGTTGTACAGGATTTTTGGAAATATTAATAGCACTCAAATTATCACAGTATAAGGTCAAAATATTACTATCAAGACCATAATCATCAAGCATGTGTTTTAACCAAATTAGTTGTGAACAACAACTACCAGCTGCTACATATTCTGATTCAGCTGTGGATAATGAAACACAATTTTGTTTTCTACTATACCATGATACTAGATTATTTCCCAAGTAAAAACACCCCCCACTTGTACTTTTCCTATCATCCATATCCCCTGCCCAATCCGAGTCACTAAAGCCTACTAAATTAGTATTAGTATCTTTACTATACCAAATCCCTAAATCACTAGTTCCATATACATATTTAATGATCTTTTTCACGTAATTTAGGTGAGACACTTTAGGATTGGATTGATATCTAGCACATACACACACACCGTACATCAAATCAGACGACTAGAAGTAAGGTAAAGGAGACTACCAATCATGGAACGATATAGGGTTGGATCAACATCTTCTCCCACTTGATCTTTTCCAATCTTGAGAGAAGTGCCCATAGGAATTTTTGAGCTCTTCGAACCTTCCAACCCAACCTTCTTCACCAGGTTCCTTGCATATTTGCTTTGGGAGATGAAAATCCCTTCACTTGATTGCTTAACTTTGCATGCCTAGAAAGAAGTTAAGTTCCCCCATCATGCTCATTTCAAATGTTGATGTCATAGCCTCTACAAAATCATTTAAACAAGTTTTTGATGTAGAGCCATATACTATGTCATCAACATAGATTTGAACCACGACAAGTTCTTTTCCATGTTTAAGAACGAATAAAGTCCTATCTCGCTTCTCCTCTAGTAAAACCATATTCTAGTAAAAAACTAGTTAACCTACCATACCATGCACGTGGAGCTTGCTTCAACCCATAAAGAGCTTTATCAAGTCTATACACATGGTTGGTTGAAATGGATCTTCAAAGCCTTTTGGTTGTTCAACAAAAACTTCCTCATCTAAGTATCCATTTAAAAAGGCTGCTTTGACGTCCATTTGAAACAATGTGATTTTAAGAAAACAAGCAATGGCTAATAAAGTCTTATTGACTCAATTCTAGCCACAGTGCAAAGGTCTCGTCATAGTCAATACCTTCCACTTGTGTATAGCCTTGAGCCACAAGACGAGCCTTGTTCCTAACAATGTTTCCATACTCATCGGTCTTATTTTTGAAAATCCATTTTGTCCCAATAACATTAGTGTTTGAGGGACGGGGTACTAAAGACCAAACATTGTTACGAGCAAATTGATCAAGTTCATCTTGCATTGCTTGAATCCAAAAATTATCTTTTAAAGCTTCAATCACATTTTTAGGTTCTACATATGAAGTAAAACAAGAGTATGTTACCTTTGAGTATGTGGTGGACATGCACACATACCTTACCATGTCACGGTCACTAATGGAATTCATACGTCTTGTTTGTACACCCTCATTCACCTCCCCAATTACTTGGGTTGTAGGATGATTCCTACTGATTCTAGGTGGAGGATCTCTTCTCACATTCTCGTGAACCTCTGTTTCAACTCCTTCTTGATCTTCATTTGCTGGACTTTGGAATCGAGATGCTATACGAGGTGTTATCTCATCAATGGTAACACCTGCTCGGTCGTGTTACTATCGGTGTTAGCACTTGAGGTAACACGTGGTAACACCTTCTGGACTGATTTCTTCCAACAGCTCCAAGGGTGTCTCTTGAACACTTTCTCCTGCAATACTTGAGTGATCATCAAAAACAATATTCATAGATTCTTGGATGGTTTTTAGTCTTAGATTAAATACCCTATATGCACGACTATTTGAAGCATACCCAAGAAAAATGGCCTTATCACTCTTAGAGTCCAATTTTGCTAAGTAGTCCCGATCATTGAGAATGTAACACACACAACCAAAGACATGAAAATAATGAACTTTTGGTTTTCTACCATTCAAAATTTCGTATGGAGTCATGGTTGTGCCGGGTCTTAGAAAAACTCTATTGGCTGTGACAAGCCGTGTTTAGTGCCTCGCCCAAAATCTTTTCGAAATTCTTTTTGAAAATAACATCACACGAGTCATTTCAAGTAAAGTCCTATTCTTTCTTTCGGCTACCCCATTTTGTTGAGGTGTTTTTGAGCTGAAAATTCATGGTGAATACCTTTTCTTTCACAAAAATTTGAAAAAGAAACATTCTCAAATTCCCTCCCATGATCGGACCTAATTCGAAAAATTGAAGCACAAAACATGTTTTTGATCTTAGAGTGCAAGATTTTGAACTTTTCAAAAGTCTCGATTTTTCCCTTAAAAAATAAACCCATGTAAATCGTGAAAAATCATCAACAATGACATAAGTATATTTCTTGCCCCCAAAACTTTCTATCTCAAGTGGACCCATTAGATCCATATGCAAGAGTTGAAAACAATGTGTAGTACCGAGTGTGTTGCTCATTGTGTTGGGCAAAGACCATGGGTAACACGAGTTTGTTTCCCTTTGAGACAATCCTCACAAACAATTTTTTGTTTAAGATCAAGACTAGGAATGCCTTGGACAAAGATCTAGATTAACAATCTTTTCTATGTTACGAAAGTGAACATGTCCCAACTTTTGATGCCACAATGTAGTGTTATCAAGTTTTGCCGAATGGCATACTTGCTTGTCTTCAACAAGATAACAATTATCACTAGATCTTGTACCTGTCATTACACAATTGTTAATCTTGTCATAAACTTCACAAGTATCTTTATTAAATTTCACCTCTAAGTTGTCATCACAAAGTTGACTAATACTAATTAAATTAGTTACAAGTCCATCAACATGTAAGACATTCTTTAAGGTTGGAAATCCAGACACATTTAGTGTCCCTCTCCCAATGATATTACTCTTGCTCCCACCACCATAAGTTACACTACCCCCATGAATTGTTTCATAGTCTTTTAAAAACAATTTTGTTCTGTCATATGACGTGAACACCCACTATCAAAGTACCAAGAACCTTCAATATTTGTTTTTAAAGCAGTGTACACAACATCACATTTCAGATTAGCTTTTGGTTTCCACACCTTTTTTGAATTTTTACCATTCTCGATCGGGGTGTGTTATCCCGTGGCCGGGCAACACCTCGTGTAACACCAAGGGACTCGGACAGCTTTTTCGAAACAATATGACATTTATTTTTAAAATGTCCAGGTGTGTGACAAGATTGACACACGTTCCCTTTGTCACATGGTTCTTTTGAAGAAGAATCTTTGTCAAAAAACCGCTCCTTAACAAAACAATTCTCATTATCATTCATAGACAAAGTAGAAAGAATACTATTCAAAGATTCTTGAAAACCAATACCTGCTTCCGAGAGGTGTACTCAAGTTCAAGATCCCATCCAATTTGGTAGATCCAGTGTTGAGCTTCTTCAAGGTGGTTTCGGCTAGAGTCAAATTGCCCTTGACTCTTTCAAGCTCGATTTCTCTCTTTGTTGCTTGAACCTCCATATGAGTCACATAGGCCTGGAGTCCTTCATTCTTCTTGGTTAACGACTTAACCAAATTGTTCTCTTTCTTCCATTCCACGAGCAATGCCTCGTAAAGGTCTTTTAATCCGGAAATGAGGTCATCTTTGCTCTGCTCATCCTCTTGTGTACTTCCCGTATCGGGGTTAGAAGAGCTAACAAAACAAACAAAGCATTATTATCACATAATTCATCATACCTGTCGGGTGTGATCACGCATGTTATCTCAGATCGGATAACACCTTGGGTAACACCGTCCTTTTCCGTGTTACTTACCGTGACAAACATGGTTGTTTGATCGATTCTACCTCCCGAGATGGTCCTTCATCCTCATCATCACCGAGAGAAACCCATAGGTTCTTTCCTCTCTTCCTTAGAGTATTTGCACACTCATTGGAATAGTGACCCCAACCCGAGCAAGCATGACATTGAATGGATTCAATGTGCTTTGGATCAGACCTTAACCGATCCGATGATGCTCTTCTTGGGTTCAACTTTGGGTTAGATGGGAAAGTCCTTTTTGGCATCGAATCATAGACCTTGGTTTGCTTCTCCTTTGCTTTCACCGCATTTTTCATTGTTATACTTTCTAACCATAGAATTGTATTTTCTAGCAAGTAAAGCAACACTAGCATTCTCATCAATTTCTTCAAAAACCTCATCTTCGTTTTCATCCAAAGAACTCGAGGCTTGAGTTTTCAAAACAACATTTTTCCCTTTAGATGCTTCACTTTGATCTAAGAGATTTAACTCAAAGTTTTTCAAAATACTCATTAAAGAATTGATATCCATAGTTGCAAGATTGTGAGCCTCTTCAATAGATGAAACTTTCATATTAAAACGCTCGGGAAGGGTTCTAATTGCTTTTGAGACAAGTTGTTTGTTGGTAAAAGGTTCACCCAACAATTGACACTCATTAGCAATATCAAATAATTTTTCAAAATAAGAAGGAATAGTTTCATTTTCACCCATCCTTAATCTTTCAAATCTGCTAGTAAGACCCCTAAGCTTAGTTTCACGCACACCGCCATCACCTTCACAAAAACGTTGTAAAATATCCCATGCTTCTTTTGCAGTGTGGAACTGCTTTTGAATAAGTTTGAAAATATGCATATCAACCCACTCAAAAATGGCATTAAGTGCCTTTTCATTGAAACTAGCTTGGTTGATCTCTTCCATGTTCCATTCGATTCAGGTTTGACTTGTACGTCACCATCTTCATCAGCAGGTAACATTGGTAAGGAGTAACCATTTGTTATAGATCGCCATGCTCGAAGATCAATTGATTTGATATGCGAGCGTAGACGGATCTTCCAATAACAATAATTCGAGCCATCTAACACAGGAAGACGCTTATTATTAGGATTAGCCGGATCATAAGCCATGACACCTAGACCAAGCACTTAGTATCGTCAAGTGACTCCGCTTCGATACCAATTGAAATTGTCAATGGCTTCACCGGAAAGAGATGTTACCGTAGATGTTACCCAACACCTTGGTTAACACACTCGACGGACAAAGACACACACACCAAAATAAATAGTTTATAAAAACTTTGTGCAGCGGAAATAAATAACACAAGATATAATTTCTCAAGTTATATAAATATATAACTTGAGTGTGCCTAGATGGCGAAGACTTTATAATCAATATAGCAAAATTACAAAGCCGAAAGTTCCCTATTGCTAATACAATGATAATGCTCTATGGAACTAAATGAGACAAAGAACGAATCCTATCCTTAGCCAACACTCTCTTAAACACTCAGTGTTTAAGCTAGAATCACAAGGGAGGAAGGATATGCGAACCAAAGAACTTTGTCTCTCTTGTGCTATGGTGTGTGTGTTTGATATTTGGCCTACTTCAAATGAAACACACCTAGCCTATTTATAGCCTTCCAATGCCTTGGAGGCTACTCCAAAATAACAGCCTTGGACCTTCAGATCGTGTGAGAGGAGTGGAGAGATTTCTTGGCTTGAATTCCTCTTCATACGCCAACTTCCCTAGAATGTAGCAACCGATTTCTTGAAGCCCAAGTCCATGCTTTATCACCTTGTACTCTCTTGCTTTCTTTGTATTGTACACTTCAAATAATCAGCAACAACTCCATGACTTGGTCTTCTCACGTTTTCCTTTCTTCATCAATTAAAATGGACCAAACAATAGTTACACGTAAATCTCCTATTTACGTGTAACTCCTTTCCTTGTTTCTAGCAATTAATCCAACCATGTTTTAACCTGAAATATGGACCAAAAAACACATATATCTTGCAAATAATATTAGACATTAGGATATAAAATAATATGGAAAGAATTATTAAATTACAAATCATTACAGTCCGGGTAACACCCAACTGCCAGTGATAGCACCTGTGGTAACACCCACAGTCTGCATTAACAAGATCTTAGGGTGACTTCCCAAAAATTGTCAGATCTTGGGGTGACTTCCCCAAAATAGTCAAATCATAGGGCGACTTCCCGAAAATAGTCAAATCATAGGGCGACTTCCCAAAAATAGTAAATCTTATGATGACTTCCCAAAAATAGTCGAATCTTAGGGTGACTTCCCAAAAATAGTCAAATCTTAGGGTGACTTCCCAAAAGTAGTCAAATCTTAGGGCGACTTCCCTAAAATAGTCCCTCTAGGGTCGACGTCTGAAGATAGTCGAAAGACCCGAACTACGACCGGCTTGATTCCCACTAAGGATACGTAGGTAGCCTATCGCTAGGTTCAGCCACCAGACCAAAATGGTCACTCTATCCCCAGCAGAGCGGATATACGACTCTAGCCACCAGACCAAAATGGTCACTCTATCCCCAGCAGAGCGGATATACGACTCCAGCCATCAGACCGAAAATGGTCATTCCTACCCCCAGCAGAGTTTCTTCCAGCAATCGACTGCAGAACTCGCTAGCCAGGTTGACATCCTAAAACAGTCACTCCAGGGTCGACGACTGAAGATAGTCGAAAAACCCGAACTACGGCCGGCTTGATTCCCATTCGGGATACGTAGGTAGCCTATCGCTAGGTTCAGCCACTCGATCACTTGATCATCCTGTCAAATATGGAGCCTTACTCTTATCGACGACCCCGCTTCCTTCGAAAGCGGCGTCGTCGAGGGGCTACTGTAAGTGCTCCAATTTGAGTTGTTAGTATTTTCGTTAGAAAATTAACGAAAGCCCTAACATTTCTAACATTTCTAACAATTCCTAACCTTTCTAACAAAGCAAGGGTAAAGTAGGCATTTCCATTTAAAGATAAACCAAGAAAAGAATCTCAAAAAGCAAAAGAAATTGGAAAATTCCGAATTAGGCAAGCTGAAAAACACAAACTGCTGGAATTTTTGAATAATATTCTTCCTGTCCAAAGCCTGGAGCAGCATTTAATGCACCAGGGCACGCGTCGATCCAGTCCACGCGGATCAAAATGAAGCTCACAGTGGCCTATAAATTGAACCCTCCTCTCTCAGTCTACACAACACAATTTGCTCACAGAAGCTGCACCTTGGCGAAAAATAGGGAGAAAACAGTGGGAATCCTTAGATTGCCACCATTTTCTCTTGAATCTTTCCCAATTTCACTCCAAACACTCTCAAATCATTCTTAAATACACACAAGCTCAAGCTTAAACCACCACCAAAGAGGAGGATTAGAGAGAAAACATAGAGGACTTAAGTGTTATCTACTTGTTTTCTCTTTGACCAACTCTATCATCAAACCCTAAACACATTCAAGCCTTGAATCCACTCAAACACAAATCCAAACACCAAATCTTGATACTCCTCAAGTCAAACACCAAATCTTGATACTCCTCAAGTCAAATTCCAAGCCTAGGAAGATAGGGTGTCACCATTGGTAAAGCCCTCCTTCTTTAAACCCTAAAACTCCCTTTTAACTTCTTGTTCATCTTGTTCTTCTTACTTTGATTTACTTTATGTCTAGTTTAACTTAAGTCTTGACCTAAGATGGTCATCTTGAAGTTCATCTTCATGAATGACCATCTCAAATGGTCCATATTTTAAATCTCTAGTTAATTTTTCTCTTTAATTTCATCTCTACAAAATATCCCCTTTTCCTTTGCAAAGGACATGTTTAAACCCCATAAATTCCCCAAGGATGACTTGAATATGATAAACACTTAAAAAAAAGTAGTGGAATCAAGTCTAGGGAAGAAAATGGGGTGAACATAGATGCAAATCCCCCAAAAATCACATTTTCCCTCAAGAACATCTTGCTGTCCAGTAGCATTGTTCTAAGACCTCTGTCCATGGTCTAATTTTTTGGACACAGAAGAACTTGGAATTGAGTGTTTACTACAATATAATTTTTGTAGCCAACATCCGTAGAATTCCAGACATATTTTTATTTTATTTTTTACGTGAGTATAACTCCCTTTTTCAAATTATTTTCCAAAGGTCAGTTCATCAGTCTCTGGAAACCCAGATTTCACATCTGAGATTTCCAGAAGATTTTGGTACCTAAAATCATCTCCAAAATGGAAAGTTCTTTTATAGAAACCTTATTTAAGGTGTTTTTAACAATTTTCATTCTCTGAGTTTCCCCAGATTATGAATTTTTAAAGCCCTTAAATCCATTTCAAAATCAAGTGTCCACTGCCTTTTTCATTCTGGCAGAATTGGTTTTCAACTTCAAAAAATCTTTTGAGTTCCAAAACTCAACCCAAAAATCACACCAAAAATCATGGGATTTGTTTAAAGTCTTATAAAGAATTCCCAAATTTTGGTTTCCTCAGTTTGAACTTATTTTGGCCAAAGTAACACACACACACACACACAAACATATGGTTTTTAAGCTTGGAAGACTCGTTTTACGAGGCATTCCGGGTGAACACTAACGTTCTTCCCGGCGTGTAACGTGACCTCCGAACTCGAATCTCTTGATTCCGGGCATTTTTCAAAGTTTTGGCCCTTAAAACAAAAATGGCGTGGCGACTCCGTTTGATTTCAAAAAATCGGGTACATCACAACAATCTGCAGAAAAGTAAACCCAAGCCTAATTTCACCTATTCTAAACCTTCCCAAGGCATGACCACTGCACTGGCTCAACCATTTCCTAAATTCACACCCAAAACCTACACCACCCAAAATACTCAACCAGTTACCAACAAAACCAATAACATTAGAACCCTTACCAATGCAGAAATTCATGACAGGAGAAAAAAGGGACTATGCTTCCATTGTGATGAAAGATACACCCAGGGTCATGTATGCAAGGCCAGATTATATGTGCTGCAAGGAGAAGATCAACTAGAAGAACAGGGGGAAGGGGAGGAATTGATGGAAGAGGAAGGAGAGATAGAAGTTGAAGGGGGAGGACTGTCAACTTTCATTGCATGCTCTGACTGGAACTACTGCTTACAACACCATCAAGCTTAGAGGTATGGTAAAGAAACATGCCATCACTATTCTCATTGATAGCGGGGCCACCCATAATTTTGTGGACCCTATCACACTAAAGTAGCTGGGCTATGAGGAAGAAACCACTTATCCTCTGTCAGTAGCAGTAGCTGATGGGAATAAACTAACAAGTGAGACTCAGTGTAAAAACTTTTCGTAGAATATGCAGGGGAGTAACTTCATAGCAGATTTGAGGGTACTGTCATTAGGGGGTTGTGACATGGTACTTGGAGTTGAGTGGCTTAAAAAGTATAGCCCTGTAACATTTTATTTTAATCAAATGGAAGTCACACTGAGCCAAGGCAAGAAGAAGATAGTGTTGAAGGGAACAGAGCAAGAAGGGTCAATCAAGATAATGAGTGCCAAGGGGCTAAGTAGGATGCTGAGGAAAACAAAACAAGGGTTGGTGGGTTACTTCTTCTACATGAATGCTCAAGAGCCTAAGGAATTTGTTTTAAAGGAGGTACAACTGATTGTGGATCAATACAAGGAGGTATTCTTAGAACCAAAAGGGTTACCTCCAAAAAGGAGGCATGATCATCGAATACCTCTCAAAGAAGGGAGTAATCCAACAAACCAAAGGCCCTATAGAATTCCCTATGTGCAGGAGTCAGAGATTGAGAGGCAAGTAAAAGAAATGTTGGATTCAAGGGTCATACAATATAGTAATAGTCCATTTGCTGCACCTGTTCTGTTAGTACTCAAGAAGGATGGCACTTGGAGGATGTGTGTGGACTACAGAAGGTTAAATGAGATTACCATCAAAGACAAATTTCCCATTCCAGTTATTGAAGAACTCTTAGATGAACTACATGGAGCACAATGGTTTACCAAGTTGGACCTCAGATCAGGATACAATCAAATTAGAGTGAAGGAAGAAGATGTACCTAAAACAACCTTTCGAACCCACCATGGCCATTTTGAGTTCAAGGTCATGCCCTTTGGACTGACGAATGCTCCTGCATCCTTTCAATCCCTCATGAATGAAGTGTTTGATCCCTATTTGAGGAAATCAGTTTTGGTGTTCTTTGATGACATTCTAGTGTATAGTCAGACACTAGAAGATCATTTGAGACACTTGGAAGAGGTTCTTGGAATTATGAGCAAACATCAGTTATTCGCTAAATTGAGCAAATGTTCATTTGCAAAAAGAGAATTGGAGTATCTTGGGCACATAATATCTGAGAGTGGAGTAGCAGCAGATCCTCAAAAAATCGAAGCTATGAAGTGTTGGCCAACCCCAGTCAATGTAAAGCAATTAAGGGGATTTTTGGGACTCACTGGATATTACAGAAGGTTTGTCAAGGGATATGGAACTATTGCTAAGCCACTAACTCAACTACTTAAGAAGAATGGGTTCAATTGGTCCAAGGAAGCTGAGGTTGCTTTTGATAAACTGAAGGAAGCCATGTGCAATACCCCAGTACTCACCATGCCAGATTTCACACTTCCCATTATAGTGGAGACAGATGCTTGTAACATGGGAGTTGGAGCTGTGCTCATGCAACAAGGAAGGCCCATAGCTTACCTAAGCAAAGGGTTAAGTCAAAAGAATCAAGCTCTATCAACTTATGAAAAAGAGATGATGGCTATCATAATGGCAGTCACTAAATGGAGAGCATACCTTCAAGGAAATCATTTTATCATCAAAACTGATCACCAAAGTCTAAAGTACTTTTTAGAGCAAAGAATAACCACCTTGTTACAACAAAAGTGGCTATCTAAGTTGATGGGATTAGACTATGAGATTATTTACAAAAAGGGGAGTGAAAATGGGGTTGCTGATGCCTTGTCTAGGCTGCCCATGGAGGAGGGGTCCTTAAAGGTCATCACCACTGTAACACCTACATGGTTAACGGAAATAGTTGGGAGCTATGAAGAAGATCACTACTAGAAACAGTGTGTTTACCGACGGACATTTACCGACGGACCTTGTCCGTCGGTAATACCGACGGAAAAAAACCAGTTACCGACGGAAATTAATTTCATTTTACCGGGAATTATTTTTTTTAAAAATTTCGTGTAGTCCGTCGGTAATTTAAAAAGTCCGTTGGTAATTCATTGGTATTGCCGACGGACACTGACTGTCGGTATTACCGACGGACATATCCGTCGGTAAACACGCCCTATATATAATGTAATAGATCCCATTTCTTCATTTTACGTCGCCCTCTCCTGTCTCTCTCCAGTTCGCGAACGGAAACCTATCGCCTCCGCCGTTGCCGTCGCCGTCTACGGTAAGTTTCTTCTCAATCGCTTAATTCCTCTCTCACTCGATTTCTCCCTCTCACTCTCTCTCTCTCTCTCATCGATGGTCGCGAACAAACGCCGTCTCCGCCGTGGAAGCCGTTCGCCGTTGCCGTCTCCGTCGCCGGCCGGTAAGCTCTCTTTCTCTCTCTCAATCCCTTTCTCTCTCTCACTCGCTTTCTCTCTCTCACTCGCTTTCTCTCTCTCTCTCTCTCTCTCTCTCTCTCTCTCTCTCGCAGTCGCCCTCGCTCTGCGTTGCCGCCAGCCCGCCTTCGCCGTCGTTGTCTCCTACGCCGGTAAGCTCTCTTTCTCTCTCTCAAGTATTGATTACGAAAGTATGCCTTTTTTGACTGTTGATTTTTCATTTGATTTTCTGTTTTCATAGCTCATGTGTTGTGATTTTGGATTTAGGTCTCTTTGAGTTTTGTTCATGGCTGAGTTCTTGTGATTTTGGTATTGGTATATTTTGTGAATTTTAGTTTGCCTTGCGTTTTGTTCGATTAGGGTTTACGATGCTCTTTTTTTTAAAAAAATAAAAAAATTCAAATAATATTCTCTTATATAATGTAGAGTTGATTAGCAAATCACATTCTTTTTTATAGAAACATATGGCATATTGTTATTATGTTGTCTGGGTCGGACGCATCCCGGGCATCTACACAAGCTGGGATGCATGTAAAGCACAAGTAAATGGTTTCTCCAATTCTGTGTACAAGGGATTTCATTCTCTTGATGCGGCCAGGCGGCTATTAAAAAAGGCCTCTATTTGCACCTCCAGTTTCACAAGCTTTTGCACTTTCTGAAGATGTCAATTTCGAAGAAGGATCGTCTTCTTCCGATAGGGATGAAGTAAAAGTTACAATTGAAAGCAGAGATTGGAAACTTACATTAGAGGGAAATGTGGAAGATGTTTCTTCTTTGATGAAAAATCTGAATGTTAAGTTCTAGTTTTTCTAATGTAACTGCTATATTTAAATCTGTAAGCATACTGAATCGTATCTTTTTGTTGGTCATGACATTTGAAGTACTATCATAATGTGTGACCTCTGTGCTTGGATTTTGTTATGTTTGCAAGGTTTTCTTTGATCTCTTATAGAATGGGTTCTTGTTGTGCGGTGTGTGTTTTGGTGTGTGTAGAAGGTGTTCCTGATGTGTGCTGTGTGTGTGAGTATGTTGTGCATGTGTGTGTGTGTTACTGTTGTGCCGTGTGTGTTGTGTGTGTGGGTGTTCTGCAGGGTGTGTTTGGTGTGTGCTGTGAGTGTGTGTGTTCTGCGTGTGAGTGTGAGTGTGTGCAGCCGTGTGTAGATTGTTGGTTTATGTAAGAGTTTGGTAGGCTTGGATTGAATAATTAACTGTCTATGTGGGTTTAATTATGTAGTCTTTTTCTATGTGCTAGTTGTTTCATTTGCATTTTTAGGTGTCAAAAGGTTTGAATATGGTCTAGATTGTTGGTTTATGTAAGAGTTTGGTAGGCTTGGATATTCATATTGGGACGGTGAGGGGGTGAATGTCTAAAAAAATGAAATAAAAAATAAATAAAATAAATATAAAAAATAAAAAATAAATAAATAAAAAAGAAAATAAATAATAATAAAATAATAATAATAATAAATAATAATAATAATAATAATAATAATAATTATAATAAATATAATAATAATAATAATAATAAATATAATAAAAATAATAATAAATATAATAATAATAATAAAAAATAAAAATAAAAAATAAAAAAAACAAAATAAATAAAATAATAAAATAAATAATATAATAATAATAATAATAATAATAATAATAATAATAAATAATAATAATAATAATAATAATAAATAATAATAATAATAATAATAATAAATAATAATAATAATAATAATAATAATAAATATAATAATAAAAAATAATAAAAAAATAAAAAATAAAAATAAAAAATAAAAAAAACAAAATAAATAAAAAAATAAAATAAATTATAATAAAATAATAATAATAATAATAATAAATAATAATAATAATAATAATAATAATAAATATACATATATGTATATATATAAATAAGATGAGAGCCTTTCTCACACACATCTATCAAAATCCGTCCATCTTTGATCAAGAAAGATGGAGCAAATAAGTTCTTGTCAGTTTGAGCAAAGGATTTTCTGTTTAATAAGAGTTTTCCGGTTTGGTGTCCTCTTCTCTCTAAGAATGCGAAACATCACAGCCATGTTCTTGTACGTATGCTGTTTTCTCTTGCGGTGGTATACGGTCACAAGTAAAAACAAGGTAACTTGATATTAACACCAGTGAAGAGAAAACAGAACTTTCCTCCAATTTTTTCAATCTCCACCTTCCATTTACCCAAGATCCTGATTGAGAAATCTTCCTCATGAGGTTGAAAGCTGGCGGTGTTGCTCTCAAAGAATTGAGGGCAACACCGCCAGCTTTCAACCTCATGAGGAAGATTTCGCAATCAGGATCTTGGGTAAATGGAAGGTGGAGATTGAAAAATTGGAGAAGCTCTGTTTTCTCTTCATCGGTGTTAATCTGTTACCTTGTTTTTACTTGTGACCGTATACCACCAGTGAAGAGTAAAACAGGCACTGACAAGAACATGACTGTGATGTTTGAGATCCTTAGAGAGGAGGACAGTGAAACTGAAAAAACCTATATTAAACAGAAAATCCTTTGCTCAAACTGACAAGAACTTATTTGCTCTGTCTTTCTTGGTCTAAGCTGAGATAGGGTTTTGATTGTTGTGGATGATAACGACTATCATCTTGTTTATTGATCAAAATTATGCATGTTATGGTAATGAATAAAAATAAAAATTATGCACGATTATATGATTTGTAAATATCATTATTGTCTATTAAAATTGCTTGATTTTCGATTATAAAGCAAGTAGACAAAGTGATATTTGCAATTCATACGTGTATTTCAAATTTGGGATAGAAGCCGACCCCAATTCTAAACCTAATGGACATGAATTGTCCTTTCACCCTAGAGAATGATATACTTAACAACAAAGAATTAAATATTAATATTTAAAATTATTCACATCCTAAATGAAGTGTCTTTTTATTTGTATATATATTGATATATTGTTTTTATTTGTATATATAATATACTAGTTTAGATATGTCGGGTCGAGGTGGCAATCGTTCAAAGAGAGGCAAGGTTGCGGGTTTTGTCCATCGTCTTGTTTCTCCAAGGGAGTGGAGGGAGGGGCTCTACGTCCGGTTCGGGACGTAGTGATGAGGATTTGAGCAGTCAAGGTAATGTAAGCTCTAGTGATCCAAAGGTGAGTGAACCATCCTGGACGGGTTAACTTGGACGCAATTATTAATGAGGATGGAAAAATGGAAATATCTATCTCTCCCAGTGGCCAGTAAGTATTATTTAATTGTAATGTTTACATTTTATTATTGTGTTTTTATTTGTATATATATTGATATATTGTTTTTCAATTAATATCTTATAGGTTTATACATGGTGGTTGTCGAGATCCCGCTAGATGGTTTGGGGATTTATTCAGCGGGTATAATTTTGAGGGATTTTATCCCACCCCCAAGTCGATATCAAAAGAGGTGTACGCTATCTGGTATAGCCAGTTTCGGGTAAAATTACTTAATTCTCTTTCCTTTGTAAAGTTTGTAGACTATTCCCTTGTTTATTTAACTACTTTTACTATTTTTGTAGCACGTATATTCATGCCCTGGGTTTACCGACTTGCAAATCGAGACGACTTTTAAGAAATTGGTTGCTAAGCGGTACGCTGGGAAAGTGTAAGACATGAGAGCAAAGTGGCTAATTGATGGTTTGCCTCCAGCTAATTTCTCCGCTCGCGTGGGAGCGAGTGGGAAGCCTATTGGAGCAGTGAGAAATTTCAAAAAAGTTCAGAAATTGCAAAGAAGAATAGGAACACACAAGAGGGGCGGGGGAGTGTGCACACTAGAGGATCAATTAACTTCAGCGAGACTTGGTCCAGAATGATAAACTTACTTCATTTATTATCCGTTTGTAAATTAAGCAATACTTTATTTGATTCATATATTGTTATTACTTTATTTGATTCATATATTGTTATTATTTGATAAGCAATATCTTAAAGTTTTAATTTTTTTATATGTTAAGATTAAGAAACACGGAAATGATGAGGCGATCTTTCTTCTTTGTATTTACGGCTACACATACTACGGAGGCTGCTGATGGCTCAGGGCCACAATGGGTCAATCCTTATTACCAGACCCTTTTTGTAAGTGTTAATAGTATTTTCTATTAGTAAATTATATATTTTCTATTAGTAAATAATAAATTATTTAGTTAAAGAAATATTATTTTCTACCATAGTGTATAATGTATTTTTTTTTTTTCAGGAAGAGTATGATAGGCGGGCTCGTGAGGAGGCTATTGAAGAAGGAAGTTTGGCTCCTGAGAGCACCGAGCGGCCCGCCTTTCGTGAAAAGCTTTGGGCGGCCATTGTCCTCGACGGCAAGCAACCGAAGGGAGATCGCTTGCCTGGATTCGGAGGACATGGTGCGGGGTATTTTAACATGCCATTCCGCAGCCCTACTACTTCATACTTTTCATCTTCTTCCTCCGTGGCGGTCATCATGTGGATCAAGAAGCGTTTGATGAACGGGTGAACAGAGAGGTTGAGAAGCGAGTGGAGCAGATCGAGCCAGGTGGAGGCCCGAGTGCAGGGCCCAGGATGCAGACCCAGGTGGAGGCCCAGGTGGCTAGTATATTGGCTCAACAGCTTGACCAGCGCGTGCAACAATACTTGGCTACCATGAATTTGCAGCCACAGCCACAGCCACAGCCACAGCCACGTAATAGCGGTAACGCTTCTGATGAGTCAGTCGGTCAATACCTTAGGGGAAGTGGCGGTGGTAGTGGCGATGGTAGCGGTAGCGACAGCGCTCGTGGTCGGGGTCGGGGTCGTGGTTGATTGACATTCATTTTATTTGGCTGGCATGTAATGTAAACAAATACATTTTGTTTCCCTTTCCATTTCCCTTCCCTTTTCCCCAAGCGAAACAATTTCCCTTTCCCCTTTCCCTTTCCCCTTTTCCCTTTTCCCTTTTCCCATTTCCCTTTCCTCTTTTCCCCCTTCCCCTTTCCCCTTTTCCCCTTTCGCTTTAGGTTGCTTGATACAGTTTGAGTTTATTTGATGTTTGTATGTTTGATGTTTGTATGTTGTTTGCGTTTATTTTATTTTGGGATTTGTTTAAACAGGTTTGACAGGTTTACAGGTGGATTAATAATAAAATAGAATTTTTTTTAAAAATCTGGCCAGATTACCGACGGATATTTCCGTCGGTAGTATAATTAAAAAAATAAATAATTCTAATTTCCGACGGAAATATCCGTTGGAAAATAATAAAAAAAATTAAATAATAAATCCCATTACCGACGGATATATCCGTCGGATTCGATTTAGATTTCCGACGGACATATCCGACGGTAAATTTTATTTTTACCGACGGTTATAACCGTCGGTAATGGGTTTTATTTATTTATTTTTTTTGATATTTACCGACGGATATTTCCATCGGTAAACTCCGGCAATCTCTCCGGTTAACCGGCCGGCATCACTCATTTCCGACGGACGATTTCCGGCGGAATTTTATATTTTCCGGCGGAAAATCCGCCGGAAATACCGGCGAATTTGGTCCGTCGGTATTACCAACTAATTATTTCCGACGGAAACCGACGGACTCATTCCGTCGGTAATAACCATTTACCGACGGATAAGTGGATTTACCGACGGAAATTTCCGTCGGTAAAAGGCCTGTTTCTAGTAGTGGATGGGGTAGCCCAGGAGTTTTTAATGGCAGCAACTGATAAAGATAATAATGGAGGTTGGACCTTGCAACAAGGACTGTTAAAAAGGGAGGGTAAAATATATGTTGGAACTCATGGTAATCTGAGGAGGGAAATCTTATCTGAGATGCATGGAGGCAGTTTTGGAGGCCACTCTGGTAGAGATGTAACCAATAAAAGAATATCTCAATTCTTCTATTGGCCAACAATGTAACAAGAGGTCATCAAATGGGTGCAAGAATGTGATGTGTGTCAGGTAAATAAGAGTGAAAATTGCTTATCACCGGGGCTCTTACAACCTCTTCCTATCCCTAATCAGATATGGGAAGATATTTCCATGGATTTCATAGAGGGCTTACCCAAATCACATGGCAAGGATGTCATATTAGTCATTGTCGACAGGTTCTCTAAGTATGGGCATTTCATTGCCCTAACCCATCCTATTTCACCAACAGAGCTAGCTCAAGTCTTCCTAGATCAAATCTACAAACTACATGGGTTACCTAAGACCATTGTCAGTGACAGGGATAGGTTATTCTTGAGTCACTTCTGGCAGGAATTGTTCAAAAACATGGGTACTAAGCTAAATTTCAGCAGTGCATACCATCCCCAAACAGATGGTCAAACTGAGAGGGTAAATAGGTGTGTGGAAGCTTACCTGAGATTAATGACGGGACAAAGGCCTCACCAATGGAGTAAATGGCTTCCATTGGCTGAATGCTGGTACAACACAACCCCTCATTCAGCCATTCACATTTCTCCTTTTGAAGCTTTGTATGGAGTGAAGCCAAGACAACTCAATTTGCCTGCTGGAGAATCAACTGTGGTGGCTGCTGTAGGGGAATTCTTCAAGGGAAGAGCCACTGTCAATAACATTTTGAAGGAAGCTTTGGTCCAAGCTCAATCCAGGTACAAACACTATGCAGATAAAAACAGATCTGAGAGGGAGTTTAAGGTTGGGGATTGGGTGTTCCTTAAGTTACAACCTTATAGACAAAATTCAGTAGTAATGAGGAAGAAGCTCAAGCTGGCCTCAAAGTATTTTGGACCATATCAAGTGATGGAGAAAATTGGGCAGGTGGCCTACAAATTGAAGCTCCCTACTGGGTCTAGAATTCATCCGGTATTCCATGTATCGCTCTTAAAGAAGAAATTGGGCAATGGAAAGGCCATAAGCACAGAGCTACCACGGATTGGTGAAGATGGACACTTCCTACTCCAACCTGTTAAACTACTGGACAGAAGAACAATCAAGAGGAACAATGCTGCGGTTCCACAAGT
This sequence comes from Adenophora triphylla var. japonica, assembly GCA_022495995.1. Taxonomy (NCBI): domain Eukaryota; kingdom Viridiplantae; phylum Streptophyta; class Magnoliopsida; order Asterales; family Campanulaceae; genus Adenophora; species Adenophora triphylla. The sequence continues at coordinate 66,070 of JAFEMH010005198.1, read as the reverse complement.
TCTCATCCAGTGGTCTAGCACTATGCCAGAGGATTCAACATGGGAGGATGCAGCCATTATAGATAACCAATTTCCAGAGTTTCTACCTTGAGGACAAGGCAGATTTTAAGGGGAAGGGAGTTGTCACAGATGAACTTAGTTCTCAATTGGAATGTAGCCGTTATGTTTGAATCAATTGGGGGTACAAGAGTAATTTAGCAGCCAATAAATAAAGGAGTGGTCAGGCACGTGGTGTAAAGGAGGCATTTGCGCAGCACGTGAGTTAGTTAGATCGCGGCAACTTGCACATGGGCTCGCGTATAAAGGCCAGGCAGAAGGGAGGATGAACCTGTTGAGCAAATTGTTATCCTTTCATTTTTCTTAGCTTAATTGTTCATTAGATAATTTAGCTATAGCCTGTTCTTCAATTTCCGTTGTTCGTATTAAGTTTGGTTAGTAATCAATCCATAAAATTTCCCCACTCTGTCTCTGTTTTAAATTGCACTCTATTTATCAGTTTTGCCATTGGATTGAGACCATTACATTCTTCTTCTTCGTCCATCAGCCTCTCAAAAAAATTGATTTTTCTTGCCTTCTTCAGTTTCAGATCTGATTTGCTTTAATTACGAATTTTGATGGGTGGCGATGTTAGTAGTGTGGGTTTTGTATTATTTAATTTTGTTTTGTTGTTGAAGGTCAAAGTTGAAGGGATGAGGAAAGAATTCTGGGCATTGATCCAGGTTGATGATGGGAGTTGATGCTGCCATGAAAAATGGTTGCACAGGATCTGACTCTAGTTGGCAAGAATGCTTCGGCTGCTTTCTTCTTTGGCTGCCCTCCTATACACATGCAAGAATGTCAACTAGTCCGGGGGTGACTCCGGCGAACCCCCTCCGGTGTGAGAGTAAGATTATGAGCTCACAAAGTAGATAATAATGGAAACCCTAGAGAGAGATAGAGCTTAGAGAGGAGAGAGAAGGACATACCATGCAAATGAGCTGATTCTCTAGTTTTATACCCCCAAGCCCCCATGTGCCTTGCACATGGGGGACACTTGTCAATCATCCATCAAGGGTCCCCAACCACCTTCACTTAGTGGGATTTCACTGTTCACCTGGTCAAATCAAGCTACAGTCAGCTATCAGGCACCGAAGCGGGATGTCCTTCAGCATAAGCCGCAAGCGACAACAGGCTTCCAAGCGGCTATGCCCATGGTGCGACTAACATGGTCAAGATGCTTCTCGCCCTAAGGTTACTACTGTTCATACCGCTTACCAGGGATCCACCTCGCCTTACTTACTCCCCTATGTCTCTAAGCGGGATGAACCCATCTCGCTAAGGCCTTCCCGCTACTGGGCCATCCTCATGGCCAATATAGGTCTAAGGGGCTCTCATTTCGTCATTCTTTTAGGCCCATTCTATTGACTCTGGGCCCACGCCCACTTGACCTTGGGCCCAATTACATTTTATAATATCGCATCAGAAGCCCCCAATTTCGAGGCCTGGATTATTCATGATCCAGACGAGAAATTTATCAGGTGGCGCGGGATCATAATCTCGCCGCTCCCTCAGAGGCGAGATTGGGACATTTGATGACACGTACACTGCCACGTGTCAGGCCAGGGTTGATGGACTAGGACGGTTTGTCAGGTCCGTATAACACCTCGGTTTACGCGCTCCCCCTTTTAAATAACCACATTTAAAGAAGAGGGAATTTTAAAATTTGAATCGTCATTTTCCTAGGAAATTTCGAACGCCACTTCGTCTTCTCAACGCCCCTTCGTCTTCACGGTGGTAAGGTCAGTCTCTAGTACCTCATTGTTCACTTTTTCCTTACTCCAACCTCCATTTCCTCTCTATTTTCCGGCGAGTCATTTCTGAGAAAAATCTCTATTTTCCACAGATTTCACCGTTTATTTTCCTTATTTCTTTGATATACATGTTTTCACGGTTATTATTCTTCGATTTAGAGCTTTCTGGGTGCCTTATTGTCCATTTGTTCTACTTCCTTGAAGATTCCGGCCAATTTCCTGCCAAGTTCATCATTTCCATCCATTTCTCCAACTTTTCCAGGTATTGTTCTTGATTTCCCGCATCTTCTTTAATTCTCGCAATTTGTTTCTGTTTTACTATCTCGCTATATGGCGAGAACCAAGTGTTGTACTCGATCCTTCCGATTTGGCCGAAGTTTACACACGGGGGATACTATAGGGTGGAAGTGGGGACATGGGCTAGGATCCCGCGCGAGGATCTGAATCTTATGCTCATGCGACATGATGCTGAAGCCGCCGTTCTTAGCACTTTAGAGATTAGGGGTCCCCCCTTTTTGTCTAAGTCTGCCCCAATGCAAACCTTCCATAACACCTTTGAACTATTCTCACACATTTGTTCTTTCTGCCATTCCCGCTTTGAATCTGTTTTCTCTGATACTCACTATCCCGCGGCTCCCCATTTACGTAGTCGCCGCTTCTCTAAACAGGTTCGACTCAGCTCCAGTGAGGAAAGCGACATGTCTTCCGCCAATTCTTCCTCCAGTCACGATGTCTCAGATACTCTTGCCGCGGGGGCCTCGTCTCAAGCCCAGGTTTCCTCTGAAATCCCAGCTTCTTCTGAACAACCGAATGTTGCCGCCATTGCGACAACCAGTACTTCCTCTTCCAACCTCCAAACCCCTTTACATGCAAAATTTGGTATTAATCACAACATTTATCGCATCGAGCCGTACAATGACGATGAAACCCTTGCCGTGATGCGACAGCGAACAGACGGGGTTATCGCGTATGTCTCATAGTTTGAGGCCGGGCTCAAACTCCCCCTGGACCCATTTATTTCTGCCTTCCTTCACAAAGCTCAAGCCGCCATTGTGGACCTTCATCCCAATATTTTTCGAGTTTTGGTAAGTTACATTGTCATATGCCGGTTCCTGAAACATGAGCCTTCTCTTCCCCCATTTGTACACTTTTTCGATGGCTATACCTCCGTCTCTCAGCGAGAAGGTGTAGTTGAAAAACGATTATCGATTAAGTATAGGCAACCAAAAATTCTCACTCCCCTACTTAGCAAGGTACACAATTGGCAATCTAAGCCGCTTTTGATCACTTCTCGCATTGGCTGGTCGCATGATGGTGGCGACTTAAATGAGATAAATCCAAAAATTGAAACCAAAAAAGCCTTACTCTCAGGGGATTCTCACCTTAAAGAACGAATCCTCCAAGTTCTTGCCGAGGCATCAGATACCGGCTTAGCCCTGTTTTCGTGGCGGGAAATTCTTTCCAATCCAGCCCTTCTGCGGGAAGCCGGCTTTCCCGATTTCCCTTTTCCGATTGATGAATCCCGCTTGACAATCATTCATACTCCTTGTCCTTGTTGGGATCTCCATTCTAAAGACCGCTTCGGCTCAGAGTGTGAACCCTGTCAACGAGATGATTACTGCTGTACAGCTATGTATGAAGTATACATTACGGATTCTCGACTTTAACTCCATTTTGTTTATTCCTAGCATTTAAAACGTATCTTTCCGTTATTATAATAATTCTCTTTTCCTTTTCGCAGAGTTCAGGAACATGTCGCTAGCTCAACGCCGCGATGCTCTCTCCAACTTGGAAGGCCGCCGCAAAAGGTTGGCCGAAACCCGTCAAGCCGCCCTTAGTCAAACTACGGAGAAGGTTATACCTACCTCTGCTCATGGAGACGATTCTGATGCTATTGCCCGCGAGCGGGTTGCTGCGGCTGCAGAGAAAGCTGCGGGGAAAGTTGTTGCCACCAAGTCCCGAAAGCCGCCCAAACCTAGGACTCCATCTCGCGGATCTGGGCTCCACTTGGCGGACGAAGCTGATCCCGAAACTCTGAATGTTTCGGGCACTGAGCCCTTGACCACCAATGTCGCAGCGACAATAGAATCAACTGGTGATTTGCAAAGTCCTCCTTCCCGCCCACACAAACGATCTCGCACTATTGAAGATGAACCTTCCGAGCATACTGGCCACCTTTCTACTGATACTGAGCCCTCTGAGGCCAAGCTCGCAAGTTGGTTGACTGCGGGCTTCAAGATGCCGACTGACAACGCTAGTCTTCTCGCTCTGAGCACTGAGATTGGCGCCGTCCCCGACCTCCCCAATCTGAATCTCTGGTCATCCGACCAAGATTATAATATGCTTGGAGGTGGCATCATCCAGTGCTCGTGCATTCCTCAGCGGGTTAGGGAGTATGAAAATCTTAATGAGGATTATGCCGCCAACGATGCAGGCTTTCATCTCACGGGGGTAAGTGATTTTGCCACTTCCTTTTTATTTTATTTCACTTTTATCTTAACTTCGCTCTTTCGCAGATTTCGAGCATACTTTATGGGTTGAGGAACCGTTGCAGCAAAGCTTACCTTGAGTTAGAAAGCCGCGACCAAGATCTGAAGCAGGTTAGGTTGGAGCGGGATAGAATTAAAAAGAAGTTCCAGGACCGTGAACAATACATTGCCGCTCTTCAAGAGGAAAAGACTAAGCTTTCCCAAGTTGAGAAGGATCTCCGCCGCGAGATGGAGGCACAGAAAGTCAAATTTGAAGAGCAACATAAGCTTTTGGCGGCGGATTTGGCGGCCTCAGTAAAGAGCAATCTTGACAATAAAACGGTGATTGCCGAGCTTCAATCCACTATAACCGAAAACAAGAATAAGGCCAAAACGGAGGCCATGGATCTTTATGATAAGGCCCTTATTCAATGTATGCGCTCCGCGGCGGCAAGCTCTGGCGATATTCCAGCTATAACCCCTGACCTAATTGCCAAGTGGGGATCAGAAACCATGTTCAGCGACTTTAGTCGTTTGGGTCATAGCTTGGTGCCATACGACAAAGATGAACTCGCCGAACTGGCCGACGAAGATCAGCTCCTGGGCAAAACCGTTTGGAAAGCTCCTGCTCTGGCCAATCCTGATGTACTATCTCTCTGGACCAACTTGATTATCGAGAAAGCCACAGCTCATAGGGAGGCTAAAGAGGTTGCTATTTTTTGCTTTGATAGTTCATCAAAGATTTACTTTACCTAATTTATCTGTATAAAGGAGGCGACAAGAAGGTTGCCGCTCAAGAGCTTGAAGAAGGCGACGAGAAGGTTGCCGCTCAAGAGCTTGAAGAAGGCGACGAGAAGGTTGCCGCTCAAGAGCTTGAAGGTGGCGACAAGAAGGTTGCCGCTCAAGAGCTTGAAAGAGGCGACAAGAAGGTTGCCGCTCAAGAGCTTGAAGAAGGCGACGAGAGGATCGCCGCTAAGAGTGTGAAGGAGGAGAAAAGAAGGGCTTACATCCCAAACTGTCTGAAGGGCTAACATCCCTAACTGTCGACAAAGAAGGGGTTACATCCCAAACTGTTTGAAGGGCTAACATCCCTAACTGTCGACAAAGAAGGGCTTACATCCCAAACTGTCTGAAGGGCTAACATCCCTAACTGTCGACAAAGAAGGGCTTACATCCCAAACTGTCTGAAGGGCTAACATCCCTAACTATCGACAAAGAAGGGCTTACATCCCAAACTGTCTGAAGGGCTAACATCCCTAACTGTCGACAAAGAAGGGCTAACATCCCAAACTGTCGACAAAGAAGGGCTTACATCCCAAACTGTCCGAAGGGCTCGCATCCCGAACTGCAGATGCGACAAAGTAAATAAGACTAGCCCGAAAAAGTTCAGGCAAGAGCAAAGCCGGGCGAGAAAGGCCCTGGCGGCGACCGGACATGATAAGTCCTAGTTGGGATCAGGCGACAAAGACCTGGGTTGAGACCAGGCACGCAAGCCAAAATGAGGCAGTTTTACGTTTCCCGCATAACCTATCAGAAACAGTTGCCGCAACCTAGAAATGGATTTGTCTAGTTCAGTTAAAGAATATTTCCCGCCGCGAGATTAGGCCGTTTAATATTGTCGCATGCTACCCCAACAATTGAGTAAGGCTGCCTAAAGACAAGCCTCACTCTTTTGAAGGGAGTAGTATATATATGGGTAAGTTATGATAAAGAAATCTTCAATAAACTATTGAAGCAAAATAACAAGGGCGACATTAAGAAGTTCAAACTTAGAAAGGCAAAGTATGGCAAGCGGCAAAAAGGTAAGAGAGAAAGTTGAAATATTAAACCAAAAGTCATTTATGATTTTAAATACGGGTATAATGAATAATACGATAAGTCAGGAATCATAGTAGAGTAAGGCCGCCTAAAGACAAGCCTCACTCTTTTGAAGAGAGTAGTAGGTATACAGATAAATTAGGTAAAGTAAATCTTTGATGAATTGAACCCATGACCAAGTGGTTTGTATATGTAAAGTATACTTACCATCTGTGGCACAGGAAGGTTGGTGGAGAAAGGGGAGAAGGCGACGAGAAGGTTGCCGCTCAAGAGCTTGAAGGAGGCGACAAGAAGGTTGCCGCTCAAGAGCTTGAAGAAGGCGACGAGAAGTTTGCCGTTCAAGAGCTTGAAGAAGGCGATGAGAAGGTTGCCGCTCAAGAGCTTGAAGGAGGCGACAAGAAGGTTGCCGCTCAAGAGCTTGAAAGAGGCGACAAGAAGGTTGCCGCTCAAGAGCTTGAAGAAGGCGACGAGAAGGTTGCCGCTCAAGAGCTTGAAGAAGGCGACGAGAGGATCGCCGCTAAGAGTGTGAAGGAGGAGAAAAGAAGGGCTTACATCCCAAACTGTTTGAAGGGCTAACATCCCTAACTGTCGACAAAGAAGGGCTTACATCCCAAACTGTCTGAAGTGCTAACATCCCTAACTGTCGACAAAGAAGGGCTTACATCCCAAACTGTCTGAAGGGCTAACATCCCTAGCGTCGACAAAGAAGGGCTTACATCCAAAAAGCTTCGAAGGGCTAATATCCCTAACTGTCGACAAAGAAGGGCTTACATCCCAAACTGTCTGAAGGGCTAACATCCCTAACTGTCGATAAAGAAGGGCTTACATCCCAAACAGTCTGGAGGGCTAACATCCCTAACTGTCGACAAAGAAAGGCTTACATCCCAAACTGTCTGAAGGGCTAACATCCCTAACTGTCGACAAAAAAGGGCTTACATCCCAAACTGTCTGAAGGGCTAACATCCCTAACTGTTGACAGTTTGGGATGTTAGCCCTTCTTTGTCGACAGTTAGGGATGTTAGCCCTTCAGACAGTTTGGGATGTAAGCCCTTTTTTGTCGATAGTTAGGGATGTTGGCCCTTCAGACAGTTTGGGATGTAAGCCCTTCTTTATCGACAGTTAGGGATGTTAGCCCTTCAGACAGTTTGGGACGTAAGCCCTTCTTTGTTGACAGTTAGGGATGTTAGCCCTTCAGACAGTTTGGGATGTAAGCCCTTCTCTTCAGACAGTTTGGGATGTAAGCCCTTCTTTGTCGACAGTTAGGGATGTTAGCCCTTCAGACAGTTTGGGATGTAAGCCCTTCTTTGTCGACAGCTAGGGATGTTAGCCCTTCAGACAGTTTGGGATGTAATCCCTTCTTTGTCGACAGTTAGGGATGTTAGCCCTTCAGATAGTTTGGGATGTAAGCCCTTCTTTGTCAACAGTTAGGGATGTTAGCCCTTCAGACAGTTTGGGATGTAAGCCCTTCTTTTCTCCTCCTTCACACTCTTAGCGGCGATCCTCTCGTCGCCTTCTTCAAGCTCTTGAGCGGCAACCTTCTTGTCGCCTTCTTCAAGCTCTTGAGCGGCAACCTTCTTGTCGCCTCCTTCAAGCTCTTGAGCGGCAACCTTCTCGTCGCCTTCTTCAAGCTCTTGAGCTGCAACCTTCTTGTCGCCTCCTTCAAGCTCTTGAGCGGCAACCTTCTCGTCGCCTTCTCCCATCTCTTGAGCGGCAACCTTCTTGTCGCCATTTTCGTTCACTAAGCCATGAAACAAATAAGTGTCAGAATTTCACAAGTATACTATCATGACATAATACATCTTGATAAGACATTCCATCGCCGCTTCTATCATATATACATGTTACATTACACTAGATCAGCAAATTTTACATAACTTTCCCCCCAAGTGACCCTATGCGGCAACCAAACAAAACGGAATACAAGGAAAAGTTAAGCAACTTTTGTTATCTAGGGAAACAAACAAAAAAGAAGGGAACTAAGGATAAAAAGGGTCGGCTTCATTGGTAGAACTTTTTAAGGTGATCAACACTCCATGCATTCTTTAATTCTTCTCCATCCTGCTTTCTCAAACGATAGGTCCCTTCCCGCACGACATTCGAAATCTGGAAAGGTCCTTCCCACTTTTCATTCAGCTTAGTATATCCCGGCTTGGTTCCTGTCGCCTCCACACTTCTCAAAACCCAATCTCCGACATTAAAAGATCTCTTATTAACCCGCCTATCATGTTGGGCCTTCATCTTCTGTTTATAGTTGACCATTCACATTCTCGCATATATCCTTTTTTCATCAATCAAATCTAAGTCATTACATCGCCTTTGCCCATTTTTCGCTTCGTCGTAGTTAGCCACCCTGTATGTTGGCAAGGCCATCTCAGCAGGTGCCATGGCTTCCGACCCATAAGTGAGGGCAAAGGCGGTTTCTCCAGTTGAGCCCTTGATTGTTGTTCTCACATACCACAAAGCTATAGGTAACTCATCCAACCAAGCCCCACCTCTTCCTTCCAAATTCTTACGCAAGGCGGCAAGGATTTGTTTGTTTGCTGCCTCGGCTTGGCCATTACATTGCGGCCTATAGATTGCCGACATCCAATGCTTAACATTCACCCTTTCACATTCCGCTGAAAATTTCTTCCCAAACTGCGTACCATGGTCTGAAATAATCGCCCGGGGAACCCCATATCTACACCAAATATTCTCCTGTACAAACTTAATCACTTGATCTTCACTGATTGTTGCTAAAGCCTTCGCCTCCGTCCATTTCGTAAAGTAATCAACTGCGACGACTACATGCTGACAACCACCTCTGGCTTTCGAGAAAGGACCTATCAAATCAATTCCCCACATGTCGAAAGGCCATGTCGGCACAATGGGAGTTTGCTCAGTTGCGGGCTTTCGGGGAATGTTGCCAAACCTTTGACACTTCTCGCACTTTTTTACATATATCTCGGCATCCTTTCTCAAACTTGGCCAATAGTAGCCATGAAACAAAACTTTATCTGCCAGAGTTCTCGCGCCAGGATGGCCGCCACACACACCCTCATGAATCTCAAATAGCACCTTCTGTACCAAACTTGGCTCAACACATCTTAATAAAGGTTTTGAGAAAGACTTTCGGTATAGCACACCATCTTACACTGTAAATCGCGGGGAAGTTACTTTCACCAATCTCGCTCTTTCCTCATCCTGCGGCAACTCTTCTTTTTCCAAAAATTCTTTCATCTCGCTCACCCAATCCTTCTCGATCTCCACAATTTCTGAAATAACCGCCGGCATCTCCACAAACTCTATCAGTGGTTCACTTCCTGAGCCCTTCTCCTCGGATCCCGCCGATCTACTCAATTCATCAGCCCGCATATTCTCCGATCGGTCAATCTGTACCAACTCCCAAAACTCGAAACACTTCAGCACGCTTCTCGCCAAATCACAATATCTTCTTAAAACCGCATTCATTACCCCATATCCACCCTTGATTTGATTTACAATCAATTGAGAGTCAGAGTGTATCACGACCTTAGTTAGTCCAATGTCTCTTGCCAACTCAATCCCGACGATCAGCGCTTCATATTCGGCCTGATTATTGGAAACATTAAATTTAAACCTCAGCGCCTTCTCATACTTAGTCTCCTAGTCCGGCGAGATTACAGTGATTCCCGCACCACCTTTGTCTTTCGACGAAGAACCATCCACATGCAACCTCCAACATTCAGGCGGCCTCTGCCTTTCTTCCACCAGGCTAGGGGCATCTTTCTTTGCCGCTCTCTTCTTAACTGCCTCTTCCATCATCTCGGCTTGGGATCTCGTAAAGGAGATTTCTACAATAAAATCAGCCAATGCCTGTGCCTTGATAGCGCGGCGGGATTCATACCTCAGATCGAACTCAGTCAACTCAATCGACCATTTCAGCAATCTTCCGGCGACATCGGGCTTTTGTAGTATTTTTCTTAACGGGGCGTCGCTCAGTACAACAATGGTGTGCGCGAAAAAGTATGCCCTTAATTTTCACGCGGCAACCACCAGGGCGTATGCCAACTTCTCGGCATTAAAGTATCTTGTTTCTATCTCGCTTAACGCCTTCGACACATAATATATCGGCCTCTGAGCACCCCCTTCTTCTCTTACCAATACTGCGACTACGGCATAACCAGAGGCCGCCAAATAAATAAATAAATCTTCCCCCTCGACAGGACTGCACAAAAGAGGTGGGCTTCCCAAGTAAGCTTTCAACTGCTCGAAAGCGGCATCACACTCAACATCCCAGACAAAGGTCTTCACTCCTTTCAAAACCTTATAAAACGGTAAACATTTCTCCGCCAACCTTGAAATGAACCTTCCTAGAGTGATGACCCTCCCATTTAACCTCTGGATCTCTCGAATTGTCTTGGGGGGCGACATATCTAACAATGCTTGGATCTTCTCCGGGTTCGCCTCAATCCCGCGTCGATTTACCAAAAAACCCAAGAACTTTCCCGCCGTAACACCAAACATGCACTTACTGGGGTTCAACTTCATTGAATTCCTTCTCAGATTCTCAAATGTCTCTGCGAGACCCAAGACGTGGTCATTTTCCCTGGTCTTTATTACCATATCATCAATATATGCCTCTAAATTTCGCCCAATCTGCGACTTGAAAACTTCATTAACCATTCTCTGATATGTCGCTCCATCATTCTTCAGCCCAAAAGGCATCATCTAATAACAAAAATTTCCTTTGGGTGTCCTGAAAGCCGTTTTTGCCTTATCTTCCTCGGCCATGATTTGATGGTAACCAGAGTACGCATCAATAAAACTAAAAACTCTGTGCCCGGCAATCGAATCAACCAACTTATCAATCTTGGGGAGCGGGTAGCAATCTTTAGGGCAGGCGGTGTTAAGGTCTGTGAAGTCGATGCACATCCTCCATTTCTTGTTTGACTTCAAAACTATGACTGGGCACGCTAACCACACGGGATACTGAATTTTCTCGATGATTCCCGCTTTCAAAAGTTTATCGACTTCCTCCAACACGGCCTTTTCTTTCTCAGGCAACAAGTGTCTGACCTTCTGCTTAAATGGCTCGATGTTTGGGTCGGCATTCAGACAATGCATGGCGACATTCTCGTCGATGCCCCTCATATCCTCTGGCCGCCACGCAAAAACATCTAAGTTTTCTTTCAAAAACTCTACTAGACGTTCCCGCTCATCTCGGAACAGCTGCTTTCCAATCTTTACTTTTTGTTCTGGGAAATAATAGTTGATTTCTATCTCTTCCAATTCTTCATTCGCTTGGATGTCGGGCTCATCCCGCGTCTGCAAAGTTTCCACTTCCATCCTTTTTCACTTCTTACTCACGGGATCTTTGGCAGGAACCATCTTCCGTGGGTCAGTAAACTCGTTTCCCGTAGGCTGTCCATTGGGATACTCCACTTCAATCATTTCACAATCTTCCTCAGATTCATTGTCAATAATCTCTTCAAACACAATTTCCTCTATTCTTGGTTCGCCCATATTAACAAATTGAACCACCCTTGCATAGCTCCAGGTCGGCGCCACACTTACAACTTCCATACCCAAATTGACCTCGCCCGATACATCCCGCTCAAAGCCCCCGAGCTCCTTCCGATTATCCACCATCTCTCTTTCTCGCACACTACATGACCCATTCAACGCGGGTTCAGACATTTCACCAACCACCTCAACAATCCCAATTTCTACATTATCCTGGGCCCTTCTTGGTGTTGCGACAATCATTGCAGTGCCATTTTTCATACTTTCAGTGACCACCCACTCATTCTCAGAATCAACCTCTATCACATTTATCTTTAATTGGCGAGAATCATACTTTGTTGTCAATGAGCTGGTTGATGCCCCCTTGGCCTTCATCATCTCCTTTTTCTTTCTCGCCACAGTAATTGCTTCACTCTTCAAACAACCTACACCTCTGGGAGTTGGAAACTTCACCCTCTGATGTGGAATAGATATCACCATTTTGAAACTCTGCATGAACGGAATCCCAACAATTGCATTATATGCGGAAACCAAATCAATCACCATGAATTCGATATTTTTGCTTCTTGTCATCTCGCCCTCGCCAATCTCGACCTCCAATATGATTGTCCCTTTCACCTTAACTGAATGATTTGTGAATCCTTCCAAAAATCCCTTGTAAGGTACCAAATTCGCATCCGTATAATTCATTCTCTTGAAAGCATCATAAAACAAGACATTCCGACTGGCTCCTGAATCCACCATCACCCTTTGAACCACACTGTTTCCTGAGCAAATAGTTATTATCACTGGTTGGCTCCCATGATTCTTTGTCGCGGCCAACTCATTCCGGGAAAAGCTGATCACTCTATCCTCGCTAGCGACAAACTTCGGTATATCAAAAGTATGCGACAACATCATAATTTGGTTATCCAACTGAGCCACGCTGGGTAATGGGTCTTGAATAACATCAACTACATTTCGCTCGCGAGCTCTTTCTTGCCCGACCCTTTCATCTCGCCTAACATCTCGCTCCAGATATTGCTTGAACCTGCCTTTATTAATCTCTGCTTGAATTACCCTTCTCAAGTTGAAACACTCCTCTGTCACTTGACCCTTGTCCTTGTGATACTCACAATAACTGCTCGGATCCCTGGCCATATAGGATCCTTCTTCAATGGCATATGGTACGGGTAATTCTTATTTCCTCAAAATCTCGGTTATGGTGGTATTCAATCTGTCATACTTGAAAACTTTTCCCTGGCTCTGACCACCACCTCGACCTGTTCCATTACTACCAGCTCTATTCCCGCTGCGGCCTCCCTGGCCACTCCTGCTCTCGTCTTTCACCACTTCAATTCTCTCCTTGGCCACCCTTTTCTTCCCCGCACATGTTGCCGCCGGGGCGACCTCAGCCACTGTTTCCTTTCCGCCACTACAATATGCTCTCACTCTTTCATACAATTCGCCTGTTGTCTTGGGTAATCTCATACAAAATTCTTGCTTAAAATGCCCAGGCAGCAAACTCGCATTAAACAGCATGATAACCTCGCCCTGGGTGACATCCGCAATGCGATTTGCAACATCCATAAACCTGTCCGTATAGGTCGCTATCTCTTCTCCTTCTCGCTGCCTGAAACCAAACAACTCGGCCTTTTGCACGGGCTGTGCTCCCGAACCACTGAACCTCGCCAAGAACTTAGCCTTAAGATCCTGATAGCCTAAAACAGATTCAGCTGGCTGGGCTAAAAACCACTCCAGGGCATGGTCGGCAAGGGTGCTCGCAAACGCCTTACAAATCACGGCTTCATTCTCGGTCAACAGTGACAATGTAACCTCAAACCCGCCAATGTGAGTATTCGCCCTTGTGCTCCCTGAATAGCTTGGTAGGTTTGGCATACAAAATAACGGGTCAGGAGCGGCCACCTGAATACTTTTCACAAATGGGGCCAAATAAGAACCCTTTATCTCAGCGGTCTTGGTTCCCGCCTGTAATTCTTTGATCGTCCTAGCCATCTCCGCCATTTCAGATTTCCATCTATCTTCCTCCTCTTTCTTAGCTTTCTTCAATTCTGCGGCTTTAGCTACCTCAGCGGCCTTCAAGGCCTCGGATATCTTAAGCGCCTCTGCAACCTTTTTTGCTTCAGCGGCTTTCCTTTCCTTTTCTCGATCTCTCCTTTCACGGCGCCGGCGATCTCGATCGCGGGGAGACTCCTCTTCTTGGCGGACTCTATCAGACTGCCTTGACCTTTGTGATCTTTCTTCTCTATAAGTCCCATCATCTGAGTACCTCGAATGGCTAGGCACATAATCCCTGTCTGCTGTTGACCCCTTATTGTGATGATGTGTGTCTAATTCATCCGAAAGGTTAACTTTGAATTTTTTCGTTTCTTTGAAAAACCAATCGAAAAGATCGGAGTCGCCACGCCATTTTTGTTTTAAGGGCCAAAACTTTGAAAAATGCCCGAGATTAGAGATTTGGGTTCGGAGGTCACGTTACACGCCGGGAAGGACGTTAGTGTGCACCCGGAATGCCTCATAAAACGAGTCTTCCAAGCTAAAAACCATTTGTTTGTGTGTGTGTGTGTGTGTGTGTGTGTGTGTGTGTGTGTGTGTGTGTTACTTTGGCCAAAATAAGTTGAAGCTGAGGAAAGTAAAAATGGGAATTCTTTATAAGACTTTGGACAGATCCCATGATTTTTGGTGTGATTTTTGGGTTGAGTTTTGGTACTCAAAAGATTTTTGGAAGTTGGAAACCATTTCTGCCAGAATGAAAAAGGCAGTGGACACTTAATTTTGAAATGGACTTTAGGGCTTCAAAACTTCATAATCTGAGGAAACTCAAAAAATGAAAGTTGTTCCATACACCTCAAATAAGATTTTTGTGAAATAATTTTCCATTTTGGAGAAGATTTGAGGACCCAAAACCTTCTGGAAATATCAGGTATGAGATCTGGACTTCCAGAGACTGGTGATCTGACCTTCAAAAGAAAATTTGAAAAATGGAGTTTTTCTCACGAAAAAAATAAAGTAAAAATATGTATGGAAATCTATGGATGTTGGCTACAAAAAGTGTTTAGTAGTCAACACCAAATTTCAAGTTTATCTGTGTCCAAAAAATTAGACCATGAACTGGGGTCTTAGAAAATTGCTACTGGACAGCAACTTCCTCTTGAAGAAAAACATGATTTTAAAGGGGATTTGGCATCCATGCTTGTCCCCATTTCCCTAGGTTTTGATTAGTGATCACTTGACATTTTAGTGGTGAATCAACTATATCAAACCATCCTTGGGGTACATTAGGACTAAGCACTTCATTTGCTTGGGAAGGGGTATTTTATCCTTTGAAAAAGAGATTTGATGTGTGAAAATGATTTTTAGGGTTTTGAAAATGTGTTTTCTTTGCAAGTAAGTAAGAATACTTTGAAAATAATGTTGATCCTTGTAGAAGATCATCCATGGAGATGAACTTCCATGGTGATCTTCTTGGATCTAAGGCAAGAAGATGAACAAACTACATTTTGGAGTTTGAAAATGGATGCATGAATGAAGGAGTTTAGGGTAAGGAGAAGGAGGGTTTACCAATCTTCTTTGTGTTTTGAGTTTTTTGGCTTGAATGTAAGAGTGTTTGAGGCTTGAATATGAGAGTGTTTGAGTGAGTGTGATTTTGGGTGAATAGTTGAGAAAAAGGTGACAATTCTAGAGAATTCTCACTGTTTTCTCTCTATTTTCGCCAAGGTGCGATTGCAAATTGTGTTTTTTCTCCTTATTTCGAGGATTTTGAAGGCCTCAATTTATAGCCCTCTGGAAATTACATAACCATCCGCGCGGATGGTTCTGCGGCGTGCTTGTTCATTAATTGCATTTGCGGGCTTTGGACACAAAGAATATTTTCAAAAAAATTCAAACTGATTATGTTTTTCACCTTGCTAATTCGGGTTTTTTCTATTTCTTTTGCTTTTTAAGATTCTTTCTTTGGTTTATCTTTTTTTGGCAATCCCTAATCTACCCTTACTTGGTTAGAAATGTTAGGAATTGTTAGAAATGTTAGGAATGTTAAAACTTTCATTAATTTTCTAACGAAAATACTAACAAACTCAAATTGGAGCACTTACAGTAGCCCCTCGGCGACGGCGCTTTCGAAGGAAGCGGGGTCGTCGATAAGAGTAAGGCTCCAAATTTGACAGGATGATCAAGTGATCGAGTGGCTGAACCTATTTAATAGGCTACCTACGTATCCCTTAAGAGGAATCAAGCCGGTCGTAGTTCGGGTCTTTGACCCTGGAGATGATGGCGTTTTAGGTGCCTCGAACCTTGAAAAGCGAGCTCTGCAGTCGGGTGCTGGAGAGAAACTCTGCTGGGGATAAGAGATGACCATTTTCGGTCGGATGGCTGAAATTGTATATCCGCTCTGCTGGGGATAGGAATGACCATTTTCGGTCGGATGGCTGAACCTAATGATAGGCTACCTACGTATCCTTAAGAGGAATCAAGCCAGTCGTAGTTCGGGTCTTTGACCCTGGAGATGATGGCGTTTTAGGTGCCTCGAACCTTGATGATGGCGTTTTAGGTGCCTCGAACCTTGATGATGGCGTTTTAGGTGCCTCGAACCTTGATGATGGCGTTTTAGGTGCCTCGAACCTTGATGATGGCGTTTTAGGTGCCTCGAACCTTGATGATGGCGTTTTAGGTGCCTCGAACCTTGATGATGGCATTTTAGGTGCCTCGAACCTTGATTTGAAATGGCCTTTCGGTGGACTTTGTTTGCTGCCGAAGGAGAGGGTGACCGTTTTGGTCGGGGGGCTGGACCTAATGATAGGCTACCTACGTATCCCTAGTGGGAATCAAGCCCTTTCGTAGTTCGAGATCTACTCGAGATTTCGTTGGCTTTTGGGATTCCGTTAACTTTGCTGGGGATTTTGTTAGCCTTTGCTGGGGAAAAATCAGACGTATTCGTCGGGGAAATCGGTCTTACGTTTTACTGCCGGGGAATAATTTTGATGAAAGATACGGGATCCCGTTATCTTTCTCGGGGAGATCGGACTTACGTTTTACTGCCGGGGAATGATTTTGATGAAAGATACGGGATCCCGTTTCTTTCTCGGGGAGATCGGACTTACGTTTTACTGCCGTCGATGATTTTGATGAAAGAGACGGGATTCCGTTATCTTTCTCGGGGAAATCGGACTTACGTTTGACTGCCGTTGATGATTTTGATGAAAGAGACGGGATTCCGTTATCTTTCTCGGAGAAATCGGACTTACGTTTGACTGCCGTTGATGATTTTGATGAAAGAGACGGGATTCCGTTATCTTTCTCGGAGAAATCGGACTTACGTTTGACTGCCGTTGAATGATTTTGATGAAAGAGACGGGATTCCGTTATCTTTCTCGGGGAAATCGGACTTACGTTTGACTGCCGTTGATGATTTTGATGAAAGAAACGGGATTCCGTTATCTTTCTCGGGAAAATCGGACTTACGTTTTACTGCCGTTGATGATTTTGATGAAAGAAACGGGATTCCGTTATCTTTCTCGGGGAAATCGGACTTACGTTTGACTGCCGTCGAATGATTTTGATGAAAGATACGGGATCCCGTTATCTTTCTCGGGAAAATCGGACTTACGTTTGACTGCCGGGGAATGATTTTGATGAAAGAGACGGGATTCCGTTATCTTTCTCGGAGAAATCGGACATACGTTTGGCTTGCCGTTGATGATTCTCTTTGAAGAGGGGTTAACTTTGGTTAACTTTGGTTAACTCTGTTAAGTTGAGGACTAAACTGCAGAGTCCTGAAATTTTAAAGGGCAAAAGGGTCATTTTGACCCTTCAAAACCATCCGCGCGGATAGGGTTGAAAGTCAGATTGGTTTTAATGAGGGCCAACGCCCTTCTTCTTCTTCTCACTGTTTTTCAAAAATTACGAGAGAGAAAGAGAAAATCGCCCCAGCCGCCATTGATAGCCTAGGAATTCCAAAATTCTTCCGATTTCTTCGATTTTTCAAGCAATGGAGCACGGGGGAGTTGCTTTTCAAGGCCAAGGACGCGGCCCGGTCGCGGAGAGACGATTGGAGCTTGTCCGAATGAGGAGGCATTATTCTCTTTCGCAATCGATTGCGGAGGAGCCATACCCCGATGCGTGGCAACATTGGGCCACTGATCCGAGTCTTCGCACGGTATACTTCGAATCTTTTCGATCCCTTTGTCGATTTCTTGCTTGAAATTGATTTTTTTTTTATTTTTGATTTTTTTTTTTTTTTTTGAAAAATTCGAAAATGATGATGCTCTTGGCCTTGGATTTTGATTTTGATGCTTTGCATGTTGTAATGAGTTTATGGGTAACCCAAATGTGCATTTTGTTTGAAAAGAATGGGCATTTTGCCATTTTTTTTTTCAAAATTCGAAAATTGTATTATTTTTTTTTTGAAATTTTGATGATTTGCATGTTGCAATGTGTTTGAAAAGAATGGGCATTTTGCCATTTTTTTGTTGTTTTTTTTTTGAAATATGAAATGATAAGGAATTCGTCCGAATTTGGGACGGACATGAATGTATGCATGTATGCACTCTTGTAGGATTTTTTTTTGTAATGGGATGATGAATGATATGAATGCATTTTTTTTTTTGAGAATGTGATTTTCTATGAAAAGTGGGACGGATTTTTCGTTCCCCTTTGATTGAATGAATGATTTAAAAAATTGTTTATGTATGCTATTTCATGAAAAATGGGACGGAGTTTTTGCTTCCGTTGAATGAATGTATGCATGTTATTTTATGAAAAATGGGACGGAGTTTTTGCTTCCGTTGACTCCTTGTATGAATTTTTTTTCTTCATGTATGAATGAATGTTGATTGGGATTTGCTGAAAACTGCCTTCTTTTGTGCGAGAAAAATGGGGTTAGGTCCATTGTATGCTGTTATGCTGCCGAATTTTCTTCAAAATTTTATGATGCATGTGTATGCTCTCTCTTTTTTTTTTTGAATGCAAAATTTTTGACACTTTTGACATTTTTGTTTCCCTCTCTTTTTTTTTGCAGGGTGGAAACAATTTCGTGATGGAGCGCTTGAACAAGATGAAGACTCGAGGATCAGGTGGAGTCTCGTGATTGGTCTATGGGACCGGCTTCCAGTATATGGGCGAGGAGCGATGATGAGTCCTAGACAGATCGTCATTGAGACTGGCTTGTACGAGTTCATCGAGTGCTTGAGGGGGTTGGTCAAGTTTCCCAAGAGTAAGGGTCTGATCTTCGCTTTGGCACAGCACTGGTGAGACGTGACCCACACATTTCATTTCTTCTGGGGCGAGGCGACGGTTACGCCCTCTGATTACGCTGCGATCACGGGTCTGTCCTTTAATGGACGCAGCATTGAGTGGCGGGATGGTTACAGCGACTTGGACCTGCAGGCCCTTCTAGGATTTTCCCCTATTCCCAAAAAGGGGATGGGTATGGAGTACGCTGTGGTCGAGGGAAAGATTGTGGAGAGCATTGGAAGCTACGAGGCTGGGGATGAGAGGATAGGCGCTGAGCAGATCGCTAGGGCCTTTTTATGGTTTGCTTTTTCGAGCACTCTTTTTGGACATGCCGAGGGGACGGCTGTTTTTGCTTTGCTGAGGTCCTTGGAGGACGTGGGGATGGCTGGAGAGGTCTCTTGGGGAGAGGCAGGGCTGGCAGAGCTCTATTTCGCTCTAGATCGGTATAGCCGAAAGGCTGTCAGTTCCTTGACATGCTTCGAGTTCCCTCTGGAGGTATAAGCTTTCCTTTTGCTTTCCCTCTTTTCTTTAAGCACGTATCTTTTTCGCACTTAATTGATGTGATCTTTACCTTTCGCAGGTATGGGCGTTGGAGTTCTTTCACGTCACGATGTGGCGACAGCCGGCAGAGTACGTCGGGGCGTATCCGGCCATGCGTTCCTGGTCCAAGTTTGCCCGGGAGAAGAAGGGTTCCAGAGGGCGCACGACCCTCAGATACAGGGACTGCCTGCCTTTGACGGGGGCTGAGACGGATGAGGGGATGATATTCTATCCCTGGGATCGTTTTGATGTGGCGCCCGAGGGGCGTTGAGGTATGGACCGTGCAGCGGAGGATTTTGAGGGGCTTGACTTGCGACGTGTATTATCTGGGGGAGAGAGTGACGCGTCAGCATGGCGTGAATTCGCCTTTGATGACACCGGTGGAGCCTCCCGCCGACATGATGTATCCGAGCGAGAGGTCGGAGACCTGGGGCGATTATCGAGGCGGCCAGCACTTCTCGGCATTCGTGGCGATTGAGCCGTATCCAGTATTTGTCTTGAGGAGGCTGAGGACGCCCCAGGTTCTTGATGGAGAGGGATTAGGGATCCCGCGGTACCCTCGGACGGACTTTTCATATGTCCAGGATGGGGTTAGATTGAGGGTGCAGATCCCCCAGCCTGAGCGGCTTCCACGAGCTTTCCGGCCTCCTCCGGGTATGAAGGTATGGCTTCTCCTTCCCACCTCTTTTTTTTTGCTTCTGTCTTTTCCTTTCTTTCCTGTCATTGTTTTTTGCCTCAACTATTTCTGACGCTTTTGCTTTCGTGCAGTTTCCGGAGGTGGTCGTGGAGAAGCTGACGAAGCAGGTGATCGGGGCTAAGAGATTCATCCGGAGGATGGTGGCTTGTGAAGCCCCTCAGGCTAGATCGAGGCGACCACGGCGGCGCTGTCGGGCGGGAGACTTCCCCTGAGCCTTCTGAGCGTTCTTCCGAGACTCCTCTTTCTCCTCTCATAGATCCCCGCGTGGTGCTGCCTTCGGACCACGTCATTCTCGGAGATCCTTACGGGCAGGGACACGTCTGGCATCATGGTGGATCTTCTTCGCACGTCTAGGATTCCGACGCCTTCACCTTCGGATATGATTTCTTTGCGGATCTTGGTTTGCCGTATCAGAGCGTGCCGGTAGGTCCTGACGAGCCTTCTTCCGGAGACGAGGATGATGATTCTGAGCCTGAGATCTTCATGACTACTGAGGAGGCGGGCCCGAGCCGCAAGAGGGACCGGGGGAAAGGCCCAGCCACCGAGGACTCTGACTGACGATCCTTCGAGACTGATTTTTTTTTTTTGAGATTGATTTCTGAGACTGAGATTGTATTTATTTAGACAGATACAGTTTATTTTTATGCACATTTTTTTTTTGTTTTTTTCCTTTTTTTTCGGAATGTAATAATTTAGGATTATTGTTACCTACCCTTTTTTTTTGATATTATTTTTTTATGTACACTCTTTTTTTTTGGAATGTAATAATTTAGGATTTTATCTTATTTTATCTATCATGAATGCAATGCAGTATGAATGCAATGTTGCATGAGCCTCGGTTTTTTGGCAAGGGTGTAGATGTTTGGTGTATGGACTGGTTTGGACAGGCTTTGGCTGGGACAAAATATTCCTTTGTGGTGCAGCAGTTTAAACTGCAGCAAAATTTTTTTTTTTTTGGTAACAATACTATCCGCGCGGATAGGACAGGAATCTGACATTGTCCTTTAATTTTGCTTCAGATCTGGTCTTACTTTATTTCAAATTCAAATACCTTCTTCAACCACCAGTTCAAACAGCCATTTTCGGGGAGAAGGAGAGAAAAACCATGGAGAGAATTGTGAGCATGAGAAATCCACCCAAATTATCCCAAAATTCTCAAATGCAATTCTTCACCAAGTTTAAAGAGTGGTCTCGGGAGATTATGCATGAGAGGAGGTCATTCTTTGAAGAAAGGTACAAGGTGAAGTGCTTATGGTCCCTCAAAGAATTGGTTCCGGACTACGACCTCTTGAGAGCTTCTTCATCATTTTGGGATACTAGAAGGCATGTCTTTTGCCTTTCTTACAATGAGATGGTCCCGTCTGTCGAAGAATTTCGGGCTTTGCTTGGTGGTCCCGAGGTGGAAGAGATTGCAATTCCTTTGCCCGGAGGGGCCTCTTTCGTTGATAGATTGTGCAACCTCCTTCATCTTTCCCCGGAGGAAGCACACGGTATGATCCGTAGTCCCGATCACTTTGATATTTCCGGTCTTCCTGAAAGATTTAGGAGCTTAGGCTTGATTGATGATGCCTATTGGGATGCCTTTGCACTTTGCATGTTTGGTACCTTGTTCATGGTTTATTCCTTTGGGATCTGTCATCGGTCTCGCCGGATATTGTTGTTCATTGTCGCTTGGGCGAGATGTTGTACCTTTGATCCTGGGGAGACTTTTCATGCTCTCGATAGGTCAAGCACGGAGATGGTATATGCACGGGGGCAGCCCATTTCTTTTGACCCTGTGGCTGATGGAACGCCTGGGGGTTCTTCGGGAAACTTCTGACATGATCAAGCCTTGGACATTTGCCAGGAGAGGGGTTGCTGTAGATTTTGATGATCAGGGCTCATGGAAGCGTTGGATGGCTGGTCGCCGGACAGAAGATATCAGATGGTCGGTGCCTTACTGGCGAGTGGAGACTCGGAGAGTACTTCAGGATGGATCTCCCGTGGTTATGCTTCCGGGGCTTTCTCAGTCCAGCTTTTACATTCCGTCTTTAGTTCTGAGACAGTTCGGTTTGGAACAGGTTCCTTTGGAGGACTTTGATGATATAGCCACCAGGGTGGTGGCTTCTGCTTCTATGGATGATCCCTCGGTGTTTTCCTTTCTTTCCCGAGCATGGAGGTATGACGTCTTTCCTTCTCGGGTTATCCTCAGACGTCCGAGACCGGTGTTCCTGACCACTTGGTACTTGGACTGGTACGAGACCCATTTGGGGGAGACTCAGATGGCTATTTTGAGACGGCGTGAGGCCATTGTGGGTGCGGAGGACCTGACGGTTTCCGAGAGGAGGAGGGCCGAGGCGAGGGCGAACCCTCACGATAGGAGCAGAGATACTGTGACCGACTATGAGGCTTATGTCAAGAGACAGGAGAGGAGGGCTCCTATGCTACCAGCTAGGCTACAGGAGATGAGAGATGACGCTAGGGCTACTAAGGCCCTGACGGAGGCGGGTTTGATAGATCCTGTTCCTATACCAGAGCTTGGTAGGAGGAAGACCGACATTTTTCCTGTTCAGAAGAAGAAGACTCGAAGGGGGAAGAAGAGAGGGGATGCCAGTACGAGCGGCTTAGAGTGACTCTGAGTTTTCCGAGTATCCCTTTCTTGTCATAGCAGACACATTAGTTTGATTATGTATCTTAGTTTTCTTTTAGCAGGTTGTCAGTTGTAGGAATGAACCGGGCTTAGACTCATCAAAAAGCTTTTAACTGTAATGAATATGTGAATTGCTTTAGAGTTTTTCGAGACGCTTTCATGGTCTGATCAGTGTATTGATGTCAGAGTATGACTTTTATTTGTGTTTTAGACCGAACCGTTTCAGGCTGCCTACGTTCCCTTCGGACAAAAGGGCTCAGGTCTCCGTAGTTCGACCCGGTTTTTTTTTTGTTATTTTTTTTTGGTGCAACCCTGTCTTTTACCTAGGCCGCCCTTTTCGGGTTTTCAACCTAGTTGGGTATTACTCTTTTGGCACTCTCCTTTTTTCTTTTTTTTTTTGTTTCTTTCTTTTTTTCCGACTCGTGTTTTTACGCGTAGTATCTGCGCAGCTTGTCACCATTCACTGGGTGTACAAACGGTTTTCCGTCGAGGTCTGCAAGTTGCATGGCTCCTTCGGAGAAGATTTTCTGGACAACATATGGCCCGACCCAGACAGGTTCCCATTTGCCAAGCGGGTTGATACGGACTGGGGGCTTCTCTTTCAAAACGAGATCACCTTCTCGGATCTCCCGATGCTTCACTTTCTTGTCGAAGGCTCTGGCCATTCTGCCTTGGTAGGCTCGGATGTGTTCCATGGCCTTCAGTCGGCGCTCATCTAGTAGAGCCAATTCATCATGGCGACTTTGGAGCCATTCGACTTCGTTGATTTGACTTTCCAACAGTACGCGGAGTGAGGGTATTTCTAACTCGACAGGGAGTACGGCTTCCATTCCGTAGGTGAGAGCAAATGGTGTTTCCCCGATTGCCGTTCTGACGGATGTTCTGTAGCCCCAGAGAGCAAGGTGAAGCTTCTCGGGCCAATCTCGACCTTGGACAGCCATTTTCCGAATGATGTTTTCTAAGGTCTTGTTTGCTGCCTCGACGGCTCCGTTGGTTTGGGGCCTGTAGGGAGATGACTTGTGATGGGTTATTCTGAATTCTGCCAGCAGCCTGTCGCATTCCCCTTCGAAGTGGGATCCATTATCTGAGATGATTTCTGCTGGCAACCCGTATCTGCATATGATGTTTTCTTTGATGTGGCTACTTTCCTTGAGTTGAAGACCTTGTAGGATTTTGTAAGGCATCCTTTCCAGTTCCTTCGAAGAAATCACCAATCTGCGTCTCTTTAGGCTCTTCCGCAGTTCCCAAATTCACACTTGTCAAAATCTCTTCGGCAGCTTGGGCTCGATTTTCCTCTTTCCGGACGACCTGCTTAAAGATTTCTTTGATACATTTTTCTCTCTTTTTTCTTGTTTATTTAATGTGTCTGCTTCTTTATCTAGTGATTTTTTTTTTAATTATTGATTTATCATTAGTTAAAGTGGCAATCAAGGGATACTCAGAAAGGTTCGTCATTTCATTAGGAACGAAAGGAAATACATCATTTGATACAGACTCGTAGTCTTCAGGCGTAGGGCCATCGGACGACTCTAGAGACTCGACCTTAACAATGAAAGACTCGGAGGACTTTTCCTAGATTGACACAAAGGGATGGGAGACCAATCCAGGCTTGGTGATCATTTGTTCTTTGGTCGCGGACGGGCCTGAGAGAGTTTTCCGATTCTTTAATGGCATCGCTGTCAGTGACCTCCCGACTTGGGAATTATACTGTGCTCCTTTCTCGATTGTCGCTACCATTTCTTTGACTGAGCTGAAATCAATAAGGTCTGGCACCTGGATCTCTTCCCCGAATAACTGTTGCATAATCGGGCCATCCCAATCATCTGAAAAGACTTCTGTGGCTTTGGCTTTCGGCACGGTCAATTCAAACTCAGGTTTCGGACCTTCCTGGGCAGTAGGAATTGTGGTTGTGAGCTTCTCGAACTGTTCCACTAGGCTTGGCACGCCTTTGAAAGTGTACTCACTTTTCATGGTAGTGGTAGCCCCGGGTATCTTGGGTAGGTCCAGGAACATTCTACGGACCGGATTAGCTTTGGCTCCCCTGAACTTGTTGAGGCTATCCTGTAGCTTCGGCCACTCTTTTGTGGGCTCTGTGATGTTACCCGGTTGTGTGGGACCCTTTACGAAGTAGTCAGCCAAATTAGGACTGAAAGGGAGAGATTTAGGGCTGTTGAGCGGGACCCTTCCTGTGGCAGTTTCTCCCCTTTTTCGGGCAATTTCTTTTCCTTTCGCGGTGTCCACCGAGGAGGCCTCATATCCCAGGCCGTGGCGAGTTTTCTGTCCTTTCACCTCGATGAGTTTGTGAGTTCCTTGTTGGTGCTTCCCCAGACCGAGGCCAGGTAGATAGCTCATCTTTCTCATCATTTTCAAGACCGGAGGGATTTTATCCCGGGTGATTGTCAGATCTATGTTTCACACTTGGGCTTTGGGAGGCTCGACCGTGAAGCCTGTTAGCATGAGACTTTCCTCATCATGTTTGATTTCCAGAATAGGTATTCCACCTGTATCCGTGCCCTCCAAGGTGAGTAGGTCCCCGTAAATAGTTGTCAGGTCCCCATTCGAGACGAATTTCACACATTGGTGGAGGCTTGAGGCAACCCCCTTGACCTGATGCAGCCAAGGTCTTCCCAATAAGGCATTAAAAGTGATCGGGATGTCAATAACCTGGAATTCCACAGGTATCAATTTCTGTCCAAACCAGAGGTCCAAAGTAGCAACTCCAAGGACTGCTCGGGATGTCGAGTCGTAAGCTTTGACTGTGAGGGAGGAAGGTTTTAAGTCCGTGGACTTGATGTCAAGCAGGCTCATGATCTTTGCGGAAGAATGTTCATTCCGGACCCATTATCAACCAGGACCCGAGGGAGGCGTCGTTCATCCAATTGGTCTGTGATGAAGAGAGGCTCGTTATGATCAGCCCCAAATTGAGGGAGGTCGAGATCTGTGAAAGTGATTATGTTCCCGTAGTGGATGTTTCCAATTAGTTGCACCACATCATCGGGAGTAGCATCAATAGGGACCAAGGTGCGGGCTAGGCTTTCTTCCAGCTTTAGCTTGTGGGGATAGGATGAGGTGAGCAGGGACCATAGAGAGATGTTGGCCTGTGTTTGCTTCAACTGGGTGAGCACGGGATCCTCCTTTCCGGGGTCGAGCTTCATTGCCTTAGCATAGGGGCGGCGGTTCTCCCCAGGTACTTGATCTGTGGCCTTCTTATCTGTTTTAGGATTCCCTTGGAAGATCTGCCCGGATCGGGTTAACAGGTTGACTTCCTCATCAGTCGCTTCTTGACTGGATTTCTTGAGTGCTGCTAAGGTCAATGGGGGAGCCCTTTTGGCTACCGGCCACTGGTTCTGGCGGAGTTTAGCAACGGTGAGGGGCTGAGTTTGAGCTGTACTAGCCCCTTCTTGGGCAGCTCTTATAATTGCTTCCCAAGTCACAGGCCTTTGAGTCTGGGGTTGTGTTGTTGCCCCTTGGATGGCCCACAGAGCTAGGGCGTCCTCAGATTCATTCCCATAGCCTGCCTTGCTCATAGTTATCATACAACAAGAGTCGCTATTGTCGGGGCTCGGCGGCTTTTCTATCTCATCCCCGGTATAGTGCAACCATTCTGGTTCCTTTCTGTAATACTCAGAGCTGGAGATGATTATAGCACTTTGTGTGGGAGGCGCATCCGGTATCATGCCGATTTCCAGGACTTCTCTGAGAGCTGACATACATTCGGGGAAGGTGACCTCTTCTTGGGTAACCCTGACAAGGAGTGTTACTTTGTTCCGGGGTGGATTTGATCTGACCATGGTTATTTTCTCATTTGGGCGGATGGGAGTTAGTTTCCCTCTCTCTATCAGATCCTCAACTATCAGCCTGGATCGGATGCCTGAAAACCCTTTCCCCAAAGCATGGTAGGCAGTGTTGAACTCTAAGACATCCACGTGCTCAGACCCAGGAAACTTCATGGCCTTCATATCCTCGGTTTCATATTCGTCTTCCGAAGTGTCTTCGGTCTTATGGCTATCAGCCTCCATTTCATCATACATCTTCTTTCTTTCAACCTTGCAAGTAGGGCAGCCACAAGTAAAGGATAGGCAACGTTCCCCCTCGTAGTTTGATGTAGCAGCTCGATAGATCTGGGTCCAAATAAGGAGCACCCGGGGTCCATTGTCGGGAGCTAGAGCAATTAGGAAGGCGTCATGTGGATCCATAGGTATGAAAGCCACTGGGGAGACGTTTAGATCAATAACCCTTTTTAGTGATTGCAGGCACTCGCTGTGCTCAAGCGGCCCGGTTGTGACCCTCACGGTTGTTATGCCATCCGTTCTCGGGAAAGAAGAAAAAGATCCGATGACGTTCACGAATTCTTCATCTTCTGGTCGCTGAAACCCTCCATTCTCGACCAGTGCTTCAATGAACCCTTTCCATTCACCGGTTAGGTTATTATAAGGAACATTGTGTTCTAGGATTTCGGATGTGTACGGATCTGGGCGCGGGCTTTGTTGTCCCTCATCCTCTGAAGTTTCCGGACACTGACCACAGGTGCATCTTACGAGGTGCAGCTCTTGGGGGCCCATCCCTACTGGCATTTGACTTGCATTTTCCGGTGGTTCTTCATCGTCGCTTGCTGACAACCAACCATTGTGTCTGGCTCCCATGGTGTCATTTCCGGCATGATTGTTCCAGATTATTTCCGGATCTGGGGCCTCAGTTGACTCTTCGCTCTCGTTATCATCATCGTCATCGCTGTCATCGGAATCATCTTCCCATACTACCGGGATTTCGGATGAGAGGGAACGCCGATCAAACCCGTTAGGGGAATATGGGTGCGTGCAGCCGCAGAAATTGTCATATGCTCCCATTCCCGGAAGTGGTAATTACGATTCGGCTTCTCCACCCAGAAACTGCGGGGGAAGAGTGAGAGGGGGTGGCACGTATTTGACTCCCGGCAGGATATAGAAGGAATCCTCCTCTTCTGATTCTTCGCTGTTCTCGGGATCGTATTCAGCCTCTCCCAAAGCCAACTTGCAGAAGTGTACTAGCTCCAGATGCTCTTCGGCCTCTTTGCTGATAAGCCCCAGTACAGGCGCCCGCCGGAAGCTTTCTTGCTCGATTCTTCTCGATTGTCCTAACCATCTTGTGTAAATGGTTCTTTCATGTTTTGACCGGAATAGCTCCAGTTCTTCAGTATCGGCCTTCCCTTCATCTGAGAAATAGCGGGCCTCGTATTCTTGCAGGAAGTCTCTGACATGAGACCAAGGTGGGTTGATTCGTTCAATATCCTCAAGGCTGAGGGGGAATCCGAATTCAGGGTCCTCGACAAGGTTGGCCATGGGTATTTGGGAACCTTCATCAGCATCTTCCTGGGCATACGAAGGTTCTCCGCATTCAATCATATTCACCTGATTATGGTTCCTTGGCAGAGGATTTTTGACTGTATTAGGCCCCTCGGGGCCTTCCAACTTTCCTTGCTCTATCAGTCCCTGGATTGCCTTTGTCAGAGTAAAGCAGTTATCTGTTAGATGTCCATGGGCTTGATGAAAAGCTCAATACTTTGAAGTATCAATGGGAGCATTCGGATTCCTGGGTTGAAAATTCTCCAAAGGCCGCAGCAAGCCTTCTTTCACCAGTCCCCTAAAGATGTCATTCAGAGGCATTCCAAAGTTTTCGAGGTTCATGACCCATGGTCTAGGCTCGGCTGGTTTTCTGGGAGCAAAAGGAGTTGTGTTATTACATTCCTGTCCCGCGTAGTTAATCACCTCTTTTCCTTTAGCGGGAGCAGGGGCGGTGTTTGAAGGAGGAGCCCGATATCTGTAGGCAGGTGCAGCAGCCGGTTGCTGATTGTAAGCCTTTTCAAATTTAGCTACGGAGTTAACCATGGCCCGTAAGTCTGAGTACGGGAAGTGACTGAGGGAGGCCCTCAGATGTGGTTTCAGGCATGACTGGAAGATGTCCAGTTGCTCCTCTTCAAAAGGAGGGATGGCCATTTCACTGAGCTTCAGATTCCACCGCTTGTAAAAGTCCCCAACATTCTCATCGAGACGCTGCACTGTTGTTTGTAGGTCAACCCTATTTGTTTCCCACTCCAAGTTGGCCTTATATTTCTCTGTGAAGGCACTGGTGATCTGGTCCCACGTAGCCCTGGCTTCGGGTTTTAAACGGAAGAACCATTTTAGAGCACTGGACTTCAAAGAGAGACTGAAATAGTCGACCAAGCTGGCGATTGGTGCATCCTTTGGCCTTCATTGCCAAGGTATACGTGTCCAGATGAGTTTTTGGGCATGCAGTCCCATCAAAGAGGTCCAGATTAGGCATCACGAATTTGTGGGGCAGGGGAACAATGGAGTCCGGATCTGTAGGCCGGAAAGCAGACTTCTTGGCAGTCAACTCAGCGATCTGCGCTTTCCTTTCCTTGTGTTGTTCCATGAACCAGGCCAGATGAGGGTCTTGTGGCGGAGCCGTGGCATTTGAACCGGAGAGGGGGGTTACCACTGGAGGCAGACTGGTGGATGGAATGGCCGGCCCGGGGACGTAGGTGAAAACCTGTCCTTGAGCTAAGTTACCCTGGGGAGCATGAGTAGGAGCTTGGGCAAAGGGATATAACCTTGCGGCCTGCTGTTGATTTTCAACCGGTAAAGTGGGTGGAGGCAGTCCTGATGTAGCCGGATAACTTGGATTTCTAGAGTGGGGCCCATAAGTAGGCTTAGGTGCGGGCTGCTATCCCTGACTGTTGAATTACATGGCTGGCTGAGGCGATGGTGTATAACCCGGGTGCTGCGGTCTGGTGATTACGATGAAACCGGGATGGAGGTTTGGTAACCCATCGAACCCCGAGTGAGGAATGGGTTGGTGAAAGCTGTGGGAGGAGCGGTGAGCTAACATCATTACGAGGAGGGGCTCGACGCCGTTGAGGCATGCCGAACGTTCTTGTGGTCCTTTGAGCTGTTCTTTGCGAAGGCCTCGATTGATCGGTTCCAAACTGAGGCGGGATTCCAATTAGCTGTGGCATTCCTAGATAACCCCAACCATGAGAAGACATTCCGTATTGGCTTTGTCCCCACTGAGGGACTGTGAACTGATTTGTGCCGTCGGGCTGTGTGGATCCAAAGTGGTCGAAGCCGGGGCCGGGCCGAATCAAGACCGAGGAGCATGGGTTCTGGTAGTGGTACCATAGGAGGTGGGTGGTGGCATCCTGGAGTAATCAGGGCGACTGAGAGTGGGATTGGCATCCTCGTCTTCTTCCACGGTGAAGGTGCCATCGGGATTGAGGCTGGCAGCCAAACCATGGCTTTTGATAGCCTCCACAAGGCTATTCAGTTGTGCTTCCTGTCGCAACCTCATACGTTTCGCTAACCGATTCCACTTCTTCATTACATGCGAGGGTCCCGGGAGGCGGAGTGACGTTATCCCCATCATTACCGGCTGATGCAGACATTCTGAAACCCGGAGTCGGAACAAACGGCGAGGCTGATGATGCGCTTGACTCTTCCCAACTAATCAAACGGTGACCCGGTGTCCGGAACCAACCTTTGTGAGGAGCTGCGGGGGACAAGGTACGAGGGTTCAGATGTTTGGGAATTGAAGGAGGGTAAGTGTTTGGGCTTTGGGCTCATGCAACATGCAGTTATTTGTTCACGTTTACTTAAAACATGTTTTATTAACCTAATCGGTTGGAAAAGATTGCTCTTTTTTTTCGCAAACTACTCTGGATCCTGGATCAGTGGGCCCCGTCACTACGTCTATAAGCCCCTCGTATTCCACCTGTATTTCGACCTCCCAGGGTGGACAGCCCCGGGCGAGGGTCCTATAGGGCAAGCGGGTCCCACCAACCGAAAAACGATCCTAAAAGTCTGGCGGGTAATCGAGTCTTAACGAGCATTCGATGTAAATTACGGACAAAGCTGGCGTCAAGGGTCAAGATCATGTCCGAGGGCTCGACGAAAAGTCGGCATGATTTGGACTGATGAATGTCCACAATTGATCTTGACTCGTCGTCAATTAGGCCGTAATTAGGCATGGAATAATCATTAATCCTTGATGACTCAGTGTCAATGCTGGGAGTCAGTGTATAATTTGTGCCAGTCAGAGCCGAAGTCAAGGCGCCGGTCAATATCTTGGTCAAAGTCTACGGCGGAAAACCGGCATGACAGGGTCCCCGAAAGATATTGAGTCGGTATGCCGACAAAGGCTTGAAAGGAAAGGTCTATACACAGACAGGGCATGACACAGACCAAACTAAAAACCAACCGGGTCTCGGACAAAAGTGTGTCACGGACAAGTGCATGATCGACACGAGGCTCCATGGGATGTTTGGGTAGTCCTGTGCTTGCACCGAGAGGCGTAATAAGACCAAACGGGCCGCGACAAGGATTTCCTCGGGTTAGGGACGTAGTGTGCAGTGTAAGGTCACGCGCGCGTAGTGTGCAAGCAGTCTATCTTCTTTTTCTGAGTAAAATAGAAATTTTTCATGTGTCTTAAAAAGAATGATGCATGATTTTTTTTTTGAAAATTTTCTTTTTTTTTTTTTTTTTGAAATTTTTTTTTGAAATTTTTTTTTTGAAAGTAAATGCACACATAAGCACATAATCACAAAAATTCCAACAGTTAGGGACATGATTCCGACAGTCAAAATTTTGACTTTTTCCGAGGCGGCCAAAACAACACGAAAATGTGCAAAAATCAACACACAACAAATGATTTTTAATGCCTGGACGGAAGCTTGACCCTCAAAAGCTTTTCCTTTTTTTTTTTTGAAAACAATAATACCGGTACGTGGGATTGTTAAACCACAATTTATCCCCGACTCGTGTTAGGAGGCGATAACGGGAAGTTTAATGGTTTCCACCAATATACCAAATATCATTTTTTTTTTAGAAAAAGCTTATTGTTCCCCAGCGGAGTCGCCACTGTGATGATGTGTGTCTAATTCTTCCGAAAGGTTAACTTTGAATTTTTTCGTTTCTTTGAAAAACCAATCGAAAAGACCGGAGTCGCCACGCCATTTTTGTTTTAAGGGCCAAAACTTTGAAAAATGCCCGAGATTAGAGATTTGGGTTCGGAGGTCACGTTACACGCCGGGAAGGACGTTAGTGTGCACCCGAAATGCCTCGTAAAACGAGTCTTCCAAGCTAAAAACCATTTGTTTGTGTGTGTGTGTGTGTGTGTGTGTGTTACTTTGGCCAAAATAAGTTGAAACTGAGGAAAGTAAAAATTGGGAATTCTTTATAAGACTTTGGACAGATCCCATGATTTTTGGTGTGATTTTTGGGTTGAGTTTTGGTACTCAAAAGATTTTTGGAAGTTGGAAACCATTTCTGCCAGAATGAAAAAGGCAGTGGACACTTAATTTTGAAATGGACTTTAGGGCTTCAAAACTTCATAATCTGAGGAAACTCAAAACATGAAAGTTGTTCCAGACACCTCAAATAAGATTTTTGTGAAAGAATTTTCCATTTTGGAGAAGATTTGAGGACCCAAAACCTTCTGAAAATCTCAGGTATGAGATCTGGACTTCCAGAGACTGGTGATCTGACCTTCAAAAGAAAATTTTAAAAATAGAGTTTTACTCACGCAAAAAATAAAGTAAAAATATTTCTGGAAATACCTGGATGTTGGCTACAAAAAGTGTTTTGTAGTCAATACCAAATTCCAAGTTTATCTGTGTCCAAAAAATTATACCATGGACTGGGGTCTTAGAAAATTGCTACTGGACAGCAACTTCCTCTTGAAGAAAAACATGATTTTAAAGGGGATTTGGCATCCATGCTTGTCCCCATTTCCCTAGGTTTTGATTAGTGATCACTTGAAATTTTAGTGGTGAATCAACTATATCAAACCATCCTTGGGGTACATTAGGACTAAGCACTTCATTTGCTTGGGAAGGGGAATTTTATCCTTTGAAAAAGAGATTTGATGTGTGAAAATGATTTTTAGGGTTTTGAAAATGTGTTTTCTTTGCAAGTAAGTAAGAATACTTTGAAAATAATGTTGATCCTTGTAGAAGATCATCCATGGAGATGAACTTCCATGGTGATCTTCTTGGATCTAAGGCAAGAAGATGAACAAACTACATTTTGGAGTTTGAAAATGGATGCATGAATGAAGGAGTTTAGGGTAAGGAGAAGGAGGGTTTACCAATCTTCTTTGTGTTTTGAGTTTTTTGGCTTGAATGTAAGAGTGTTTGAGGCTTGAATATGAGAGTGTTTGAGTGAGTGTGATTTTGGGTGAATAGTTGAGAAAAAAGTGACAATTCTAGAGAATTCTCACTGTTTTCTCTCTATTTTCGCCAAGGTGCAGTTGCAAATTGTGTTTTTTCTCCCCTTATTTCTGAGACTGAAGGCCTCAATTTATAGCCCTCTGGAAATTACATAACCATCCGCGCGGATGGTTCCTGCAGCGTGCACTGTTCATTAATTGCAGCTGCAGGCTTTGGACACAAAGAATATTTTCAAAAAAATTCAAACTGATTATGTTTTTCAGCTTGCTAATTCGGGTTTTTTCTATTTCTTTTGCTTTTTAAGATTCTTTCTTTGGTTTATCTTTTTTTGGCAATCCCTAATCTACCCTTACTTGGTTAGAAATGTTAGGAATTGTTAGAAATGTTAGGAATGTTAAAACTTTCATTAATTTTCTAACGAAAATACTAACAAACTCAAATTGGAGCACTTACGGTAGCCCCTCGGCGACGGCGCTTTCGAAGGAAGCGGGGTCGTCGATAAGAGTAAGGCTCCAAATTTGACAGGATGATCAAGTGATCGAGTGGCTGAACCTATTTAATAGGCTACCTACGTATCCCTTAAGAGGAATCAAGCCGGTCGTAGTTCGGGTCTTTGACCCTGGAGATGATGGCGTTTTAGGTGCCTCGAACCTTGAAAAGCGAGCTCTGCAATGGTCTTTGGAGAGAAACTCTGCTGGGGATAAGAGATGACCATTTTCGGTCGGATGGCTGAAATTGTATATCCGCTCTGCTGGGGATAGGAATGACCATTTTCGGTCGGATGGCTGAACCTAATGATAGGCTACCTACGTATCCTTAAGAGGAATCAAGCCAGTCGTAGTTCGGGTCTTTGACCCTGGAGATGATGGCGTTTTAGGTGCCTCGAACCTTGATGATGGCGTTTTAGGTGCCTCGAACCTTGATGATGGCGATTTAGGTGCCTCGAACCTTGATGATGGCGTTTTAGGTGCCTCGAACCTTGATGATGGCGTTTTAGGTGCCTCGAACCTTGATGATGACGTTTTAGGTGCCTCGAACCTTGATGATGGCATTTTAGGTGCCTCGAACCTTGATTTGAAATGGCCTTTCGGTGGACTTTGTTTGCTGCCGAAGGAGAGGGTGACCATTTTGGTCGGGTGGCTGGACCTATGGTAGGCTACCTACGTATCCCTAGTGGAGCACTTACACTTATCACTTTCATATTCATAATAATAGGATTCGTCTCGCGAATTTCCTGATTTGTGATAGATCCTCATCCTCCTTCCTTCCACACGATCTGGATGCTTTCTCTTGCCCGCAGCTTCTTTAGGTCTTGCCCTATTAGTATCTCACCCACCCTGATGTCGCTCTTTGTCCTTAGGGGGCGGCATATCCTTATCTCGATGGCCATCTCCCTGCGCCACGCTATGACTAACCTCCCTGTCTTCTCTTCGACCTCTTCCCGCCGACATCTCAAGCGGGATCTCTGTGGGCGCGTGACCCATCTTCCTTAGCCGCTCGTTATTTGCAAGAACTTTCATAAACATTTCGTTCTCCTTCCTCAATTGATCAGCCAGCGCTCTCGTATCACCAGACTTTGAGGGGACGGGATTCTCCTCTCCAGTTTTCCTCTTATTTCTATCAGCCCGCTCCCTCTCTTCACGCCTTCGAGTACTTCGGACTGCCGAGTCAGTTTCTGAAGTATGCACCTCGCCTTATCGCGTAGTCCCCGATCTGGTCCTGCGGGCATCCTTCTGATTGGGGGTCTCCAGCACCGGATTCTGGGCATCCTTCGCCTGAGCACCTTTTTCCTGTCCCATTCCGGCCACTTTCTGGAATTACAAACAAAGGAAACTCAACTCTGACACCAACAAACACCAGCAGTGGGTTTGGCCACAGATTTCTGGGCCAAAAACACAACACCCACAAACACAAACCCACGAACAAGAAAACCCTGATATCTCCCACACCGTCGAAACAGAGCCCAGAAATCCCCAAAAATCACTTCTCCAATCAACCAAAGAAAGAAATATTCAGGTCCCGGCAACGGAACCATCTGATGCTGCCATGAAAAATGGTTGCACAGGATCTGACTCTAGTTGGCAAGAATGCTTCGGCTGCTTTCTTCTTTGGCTGCCCTACTACACACATGCAAGAATGTCAACTAGGCCGGGGGTGACTCCGGCGAACCCCCTCCGGTGTGAGAGTAAGATTATGAGCTCACAAAGCAGATAATAATGGAAACCCTAGAGAGAGATAGAGCTTAGAGAGGAGAGAGAAGGACATACCATGCAAATGAGCTGATTCTCTAGTTTTATACCCCCAAGCCCCCATGTGCCTTGCACATGGGGGACACTTGTCAATCATCCATCAAGGGTCCCCAACCACCTTCACTTAGTGGGATTTCACTGTTCACCTGGTCAAATCAAGCTACAGTCAGCTATCAGGCACCGAAGCGGGATGTCCTTCAGCATAAGCCGCAAGCGACAAAAGGCTTCCAAACGGTTATGCCCATGGTGCGACTAACATGGTCAAGATGCTTCTCGCCCTAATGTTACTACTGTTCATACCGCTTACCAGGGATCCACCTCGCCTTACTTACTCCCCTATGTCTCTAAGCGGGATGAACCCATCTCGCTAAGGCCTTCCCGCTACTGGGCCATCCTCATGGCCAATATAGGTCTAAGGGGCTCTCATTTCGTCATTCTATTAGGCCCATTCTATTGACTCTGGGCCCACTTGACCTTGGGCCCAAATACATTTTATAATATCGCATCAGGAGTATTTTGTAAAATATTATTTTGCAGTGGGTTGAAGATGAGTGGGGGCGGCAGCGGGGTGAGGACGGGTGGCTGGCCGGGGTGGGGGTGAGAGGCGGAGAAGAAGACATCAGATCCAGTTTGAGAAATATACTCCCTCCATCCCACATCAATTGATACTTATTTCCTTTTTGGTCCGTTTCACACCAATTGATACTGTCCAAAATGGAAGGAAATCTTTACTATTTTTTTCACTCATTCTCTCTCCTATTTTACTTTTACACTCACAACATTCTCTCTTCTAACTATTCCTCCCACTCATTCTCTCTCCTATTTAATTTTTCATACTCACAACATTTTCTTTCACTTTTTCTCTCTCTTACTTTTCCTTAATATGTGTGTCCAAAATTTTGGTATCAGTTGGTTTGGGACGGAGGGAGTATTTATTAAGAGAAGGGGATAAATTTAAAAATATTGTTGAAGGGGTATTTTGGTCTTTTTCATGCAAATTTCATTGAGAATGACGAAAATACCCCTAACTAACTCACAAGTTATGCTTTTCGTTAGATTTTTAACGTTTCATCCAAAAATACACCTGATTGCAACAAAATGACAAACTCAATAACCAACTTGTTACAAATGCAAATTCGATAACCAATTGAAACATCTCGACAAACTCAGGTAACTAAAATGCAATTTGCCCTTATTTTTTCAATGGAACAACTTTTGTAAGGTGTAGGGAGTATGTTTTTTTATCACCAATATGATATTTTTTAAATAATTATAATAAAACAACAAAAATTAAACTAAAAATTCAACAAAAAATAAAAACTTGATAGGCAGTATTGCTTTCTGAATGATTGTATAAAGGCCTGCAAATTTTAGGTAGTAGTTGTTTCACCCTAAAAAATTCGCTTAACATGTTCTACATCTTGGACATCCATCTTGAGGTAACGACTTAACTTACGTCTTGGACTAACGCCTTGAAAATGTTTGTTGTATTTTCCTAGTTTTCAGGGGCAATGAGATAAATGAAATTAAATCATTTAAATGACTGCATGGACTTAGTCAAGCAACGGTCTCCACCTTCAACCAAGGAATAACATCTTATCTCCATCAACAAATAGCGAGATTCTAGGCGAGATTTCAGCAAGGCATTCAAGATGTTGTTTTTCAGTTACATTCACACCTATATATTGTACCTATAACGCACATGTACACACGTTACACAATTTTGCCCACTTCCACTCTGCACTTGTACTCAGAAACGCTAAATACTTAATTTTTTTTTTTGGTTTAGGCAGGCTTTCCAAAGGCCTCCCGAGGTTTATCTCTTGGACGATTGTTCTAAGGGTTTCCTCGTTACATTCTTGTGTTCATCTTGCTTTGAGAACTATATTCCATTTGTGCCCAAACCTCCTTGAGAAGACAAATTTACTTGTCGAAATTTGTCCAAAATAATTTGGCGCCGTCTGTGGGAACTTTGGTTTTTTAGATTCCAATCAAGATGAGCAATCCGACTTCGGCCATGTCAACCTCCATCATCACAACTGGGGCAGGAACTAGTGCATCAAGTTTT
The DNA here is from genome assembly GCA_022495995.1 of Adenophora triphylla var. japonica. Lineage (NCBI taxonomy): Eukaryota > Viridiplantae > Streptophyta > Magnoliopsida > Asterales > Campanulaceae > Adenophora > Adenophora triphylla. Next base: position 28,896 of record JAFEMH010005198.1, on the reverse strand, counting down.
CCCGTAACATCCAGTCTGCATCCACCTATGGGCTCTGGCGCCATCACGTCTCAAGGCCAAGGACTCAGCCCGGGTGGATCTCCATCCATGACGTTACCTGGAATCTCATTAGAACTTATAACTGCTATGACGAGTATGATGCAACAGCTAAAAGATCAGCTCGATGGACAGCAGCAGACCAACCAGACGATCTTTACTCACCTCGACAAATTGCGACGTGAATTTTCGGCTTCAGGGCGCAGCATTCCCGTTGTTAGCACTCCCGAGATTTCTTCTTTGCAACCCATGACTCTTTTTCCAGGTGCTGGAACGAGTGCGCAAGGTGAACGAGGTAGCACGTCCATGTTTAGTACCATTCAGACTGAAAGCACTACCGTCACATCCAACCCGATGCCGCTGTTATCATGTTTCACTTTTGCGACTCCACCCCCTGTGGGGCAAACAGGAAGTTTTAACCTGTTCAATACTCCTTTCAATCCTATAGTTGCCACTAACCCTGTTGCAGATACTTCCCTTGCAAGAGAAGTACAACAACTCAAGGAAATTCTCATGAAGGTTTCGGGGGTCACCTTGCCCTTCAATCAGGCGTCTCCAACCAGCCATCATGATTCACGCTTTGTTCCTGCTATAGCTGGAGTGGAGATCCATAAGAGATTCCAAATACCTCCCATGAAGCAATATGATGGCACGACAGATCCTGCAGAGCATATAGCCCTGTACCAAGAAAAGATGGATATCATTAGCATTCCTCCCCATCTTAAGGAAGTTTGTTTATGCAGGGGTTTTGGGTCCACCTTATCTGGTCCCGCCTTGATGTGGCTGACCAATCAACCTATGAATTCCATCTCATCTTACTCCCAATTGATTAGCATGTTTCTTAACCAATTTTCTTGCAATCGTGTCTTTGAAAAATTTACAAGCGACATTTACAGGATTGTGCAACAACCTGACGAGACTTTAAAGGATTACGTGTTCAGGTTCAACAAGGAGGCCGTAAGCATTCCTCATATTGACGTGTCGACTGCTACAGAAGCTTTCAGGATGGACCTAAAAAGGGAATCACCCTTCTACCAAGATCTCGTCATGTTCCCATCCAGGAGCCTATAAGAAGTTAGGATGAGATCCGTTCGCTTCATCAGGCTAGAAGAAGACGAAATAATCCATGGCAGGGCGACCAAGAAGACGTCAACATACGAAAATCCTGACAGAAAAGCAGAATCCTCTCACTATCGATCTAACAGGGGAAAACCCTATTCTAAAACCGACTCTCCTAAAATTAATATTGTAGAAGATGACAATGTTGAGGATGAAACCGCTTATCCTAAAATTAGTGATTATTGTTTTTCTGTTGACATTTCAGGGCTCCTCCATGCGATGGACAACTTAGGAAGCAAGGCGAGATGGCCAAAGGCAGGTGACAAGGCAGCACATTGGAAGGACAAATCTAAGTGGTGCGCTTACCATGAAGATTTTGGCCATACTACAGAAAATTGCATTGCCTTGAGGAAGGAAATCAGCCACTTACTCTCTAAAGGCCGCCTCAAAGATTTACTCGGAAAAAGAAAAGGACGGGCTAAAGGAAAAGAAGCCGTTGCTGATGCTCCATTTGCACCTCCTCCTGCAACTAAGGTGATCAACTTCATTACAGGAGGGTCAGACATTTGTGGCACCACTTACTCTGCAGCTAAACGTCATGCCAAAGATTCTAAGGAAGACAAGATAGAGTTACCAGCACGACATCCTGATATTCCTATGGGCCAGCAGATCATCTTTGATTAAGATGATAAGGAAAATATTTTGGATCCTCATCATGACGGGTTAGTCATCACCTTGCAAATTGCCAATTGTAAAGTCAAGCGTATCTTGGTCGACAACGGGAGTTCAGTAAACTTGGTCATGAAAAGCACGTTAGAAGAAATGTCAATTCCCTTAACTGAAGTTGTGAAGAATTATTCCGTCCTAGTCGGGTTCAGTGGGGAGACCAAACAAACAATTGGAGAAATCAAATTGCCCATCTATGTGGAAGGTTTGAATTCCATGGAAAGGTTTTGCCTGATTGATTGTCCATCAGCCTATAATTTCATCCTGGGAAGACCATGGATCCATAGTATGAAAGCTGTTCCATCCACATACCATCAGTGCCTCAAGATGCCAATGCCTTGGGGGATAATCAAGGTAAAAGGTGACCAGCAAGCCGCCAAGGAATGTTATAAAACGGACATGAAAGCCTGCTCTACTTCCCGTCCGGCATAGAAATTACAAAAAGGCATCAAGGACATCTTGGAGGCTGATGAGTATGACGTAAGAAAAGTGCCCGTGGATACCTCTAACCTTGATGCCCATGTGCTAGTTGGAGCTGACTTACCCCCTGAAATCGAAAGAGAGTTGATCGACTTTCTGAAGAGTAGGAAGATGTGTTTCGCTTGGAAACATGAGGATATGACTGGGATAGATAAAAGTATCATAACTCACAAGTTGAACATCGACCCTACCATCAAGCCGGTCCATCAGAAGAGGAGGAAGTTTGCCCAAGAACGGAATCAGATCATTAAGGAAGAAGTGGAGAGACTGCTCAAGTCAAAGATGATCAGGGAAGTGCAGTATCCTTGGTGGCTCGCCAACGTGGCGATTGTTGAGAAGAAAAATGGGAAATGGCATGTATGTGTAGATTTCACGGACTTGAACAGAGCCTGTCCCAAGAATCCATTCCCGTTAGCCCATATTGATTCTCTGGTAGATGAAACAGATGGCCATGACGTACTGACCTTCATGGACGCTTCTTCAGGTTATCAGCAAATCCAAATGGAACCTTCTGATCAAGAAGACACCACCTTCATAACTTCTGAAGGTATATATTGTTATATTGCCATGCCATTTGAGTTAAAAAATGCAGGGGCAACCTATCAAAGACTGGTAAACAAGATGTTCAAGGACCATCTTGGAAAAACAATGGAAGCATACATAGATGACATGGTGGTAAAGTCCAAGAATATGGAAGATCACGTGCAACACTTGGCAGATGCCTTTGACATCTTAGAAGCCTTCAATATGAAGCTGAACCCTTCCAAATGCAACTTTGGGGTTAGAGCTGGGAAGTTCTTGGATTACATGGTGACTAAAAGGGGAATCGAGGCCAGCCCAGAGCAGATCAAAGCTATCCTCAACCTTCAGTCCCCCAAAAACGTCAAAGATGTACAAAGATTGACAGGGCGAGTAGCGGCCTTAAATCAGTTCATTTCCAAATCTTCCGAAAAATGTAAGTTGTTTTATGATGTCTTGAGGAAGAACAAGTTGTTTCAGTGGACCGAACAACACGAAGAAGCCTTCTTGAACCTCAAAAAGTACCTTACTTCTTCACCTCTCCTTGCTAAGCCAGAACCAGGTGAACCCCTCTATATATATTTAGCCGTATCAGAGAGCGCCGTAAGTGCTGTCCTGGTAAAGGAAGATCAAGGCAGTCAACGTCCTATTTACTATGTAAGTAAATCCCTCCTAGATGCAAAAACCAGCTACTCCCATCTCGAAAAACTTATCCTCGCCTTAATCACCGCATCTACTAAATTACGTCATTACTTTGAAACGCATCCTATTATTGTGAAAACTAACTATCCTATCAGGACTGTTTTTAGAACTCCTGAGATGTCAGGGAGAATGGCCAAGTGGTCAGTCAAGCTCAGTACGTACGAAATTTCTTACGAACCTAGAAGTGCCATTAAGTCCCAAGCCCTTGCGGATTTTGTAGCCGATTTCAGTGCTACCTTGCAACCTGAGGCGGAGCTAGAGGTCCAACACCTCGAAGGTAATAATACTCCCAGGTATTGGACATTGTTCACAGATGGAGCATCCAACTCAAGAGGCACAGGACTGGGCATCTTATTAAAGTCGCCACAAGGAGAGTTAATCCCCCAGACGGTTTCTTGTGAATTCCAGGCAACCAATAACGAAGCAGAATATGAAGCTTTGATCGTGGGTTTATCTACTGCTCTTAGTCTAGAAGTTACTCATCTTAATGCATTTATTGATTCTTTGTTGCTAGTTAATCATTTTAACGGATCTTATGCAGCTAAGAGCACCAGGATGACACTTTATCTCCAACATGTTAAGGCGCTAGCCGCTTGTTTTGTTAGTTTTTCCTTGGAACAGGTACCCCGTGAAGAAAATGCTGAAGCTGACGCCTTGGATAATTTAGGGTCAATATGTGGAGCGATGATAAATACAAACATCCCAATTATATACGTTAAGTATCCAGCCATTGGTCGAACAGACAAATGCGCGGCATTAGGTCATTCGGAGGCATATTCTCCAGGCCAGGGTGCAGTGTCAACATGGACTCAACCTATTATGCGGTATTTACAAGACGGAACCATTCCATTGGACGTAAGAATCAAAGGTCTTTCAGGATGAAGATGTCCTGGTTCACCTTAATTAACAATAAATTGTTCCGAAGGTCTGCTACAGGTCTTTACATGAGATGTTTAGAGCCTGTAGAAGTTGAGGAGGTCCTAAATGATCTACATGCGGGAGAATGTGGAAATCACTCAGGGGGAAAGACGCTATCTTCCAAAGCCCTTAAAACGGGATACTACTGGCCCACTATGCGACAAGACGCAATGGATTTTGCTTTAAAATGTGACGCTTGTCAACGGCATAGCAACACCTTGCATCAGCCCGCTGAACCTCTTCACCCCGTACTTTCATCTTGGCCTTTCATGCAATGGGGCATGGACATAGTCGGCAAGTTACCAAAAGCTCCAGGAGGCAGAGTTTTCATGTTAGCCATGTCGGATTACTTCTCCAAATGGATTGAAGCAGAAGCGTATGTTCAAATACGGGACAGGGAGCTCATATCCTTCTTAAAGAAGAACATCTTGAGCAGATTTGGCATTCCGTCGGAAATCATTTGTGACAATGGTTCTCAGTTTATCAGTAAAAAGACAAGGGATTTTTGTTCAAGGTGGGGAATCAAATTGATAACATCAACCCCTGTACATCCTTAAGCCAACGGACAAGCTGAATCGAGCAACAAGTTGATCATCAAAAACTTGAAAAAACCTTTGGATCGGAAAAGGGGAAGATGGGCCGATGAATTACCACTTGTACTATGGGCTGACAGGACAACGTCTAAGAATGCTATAGGACAGACAGCGTATTCTTTAGTATTTGGCACTAAAGCTGTACTCCCCATAGAAGCAACAATTCCAACCGCAAGATATGGATTGCTAACTCCTGAAGACAATAACCACCTCCTAGCTCAGTATCTGGATACTATGGATGAACTCAGGGACATGGCCAAGATAAGGATTGTCGACTACCAGCAAAGAATTGCCAGGTCGTACAACAAGAACGTAAGAATAAGGCGTTTTCAGGTTGGAGACATAGTGCTGAGGAAAGTATTCCCAAATACCCGGGAGTTGCACGCAGGAAAATTAGCTCCGAAGTGGGAAGGTCCCTACTTTGTTGATGCTGAAGCAAGAAAGGGTGCATACTGGTTGTCTACCCCAGACGGCATCCGAATACCTAGAAGCTGAAATGCCCTACACCTAAAACATTATTACATGTAAGTTAAAAGTTATTGCGGTTTCCACATCCAGGTATGAGCTTCCCCTCAAATTAGTCTCTTTTCTTTCCTTTTTACTTAAATCAAACCTCTACTGACTTAAGCATCGGAGAGGTGTTAGCTAAAGCTAACACCCAACTCTAACGTATTGTTGTTTTGCAAGATGCCATTAAACAGTAAGACAACCCAAAGCATCCACCAGAATGGTCAACGTGTATAATGATGCATCCCATCAACATTTCTAAGTTGTAAGGTAACACCCTCTACGGCTTAAAAGATTGTACATTTTTCTAAAAGTCTATTGGTCGCAATAAACTTTGCCTTAGCGCACGTTAAGGTATTTACCTTTTACGGTTTAAAAGATTATACACATTTTCTAAGTCTTTTGGTTATCATAACCTCGCCTGAGCGCACGTTTCCTCACTTGGGGATCAATGGTTACAACATTGTTACATGTTGTCTTTTCAACTTGGTTACAACATTGTCACATGTCGTCTTTTCAACTTGGTAATAACATTGACATGTTATCTCCGTCAAGTGGTCGTAACATTTACATGTTACCAAAGAACAACAAAGACACTGTAACCAACAAAGCAGTTTCAATGAAAAAATCCAAGAAGGGCAAAAATGCCCCACCAGGTTAAGAAGTTGAACTAACCCAACATCTCCAAAAAAGTTAAAAGTCTTGACTCTTATGAGTCCTTACAAATCAAAAACTTGTTCCAGAGGACAAACCTTCATCAAATTGTTTTTAGAAAAAAAAAAGAGATAAACGTCCTATACTCATTTCGTGTTGCTGTCTTGAACATCACCAGTTTGCTCAACCTTCCTGGAAGTAACCTCACCCGTTTTCTCATCAATAATCCTTTGCAAAGCCGCATTTTCCTCATCCAAGTCCCAAATCACATGCTCTCCTTCTTGAAATTCCTTAATCATTTGGATTCTTGTCTCAAAAACTGCCTTCGCAGTTTCATTCACCATGTCATCGCGTAGTATTCTCATCTCCCTCTCATGTCTCACGTCAACACTGGCAAGCCTGGACCTCCATTTTAAAATTTCTTCACCCTTAGCCCTGATCACTAAATTCTTCTCATTTATTATCTTGGCAGCATCCTTCAGATCCTTTTCATATTCGGCCCTATCCATGTCTAAGGTGTCGCATTTTACCTTCCACATCCTAATTTCCTTAGTCATCAACTTAGCAATCGAAACAGCCTGTTATCAAGAAAACAAGTGACATTGACTAGTATGAAAGAGTATCCATGTACAAAAATTTGGGTAACCAATTACCTGACTCTCCAGCACCTCTTCACTCTGAGTCTGCTTCTCCTCATAGGTAACTCGATCATCTCTTTTCCTCTTCAAAGTAACTTTATCGTCTGCCTCAGGTAGGATCTCCTCTACTTTCTTCTTGCCTTTATACTTAGCCACAATATCATTCATCGTAAAGCCGGATCGAGTCACTGCACGTAACAATATATGTTAGTATGGGCCTGTCAAAGAAACCAATATGATGGTGCGATGAATCGAAACTCACTTTTTCGAAAAAAAGTTGCGACTTGGATTTAGCCAAAGAGGGTGGAGATTGTACCCTTTAGGCTGATCTCGCCATAATATAGGAAGAGACACCAGATATGGGAGGAATTTGAAAAGATTTTCTGATATTTGAGCCTTCCGAAAATAACGGTTATTGATTCCAATCATGACTCTGCACCTTCCTTTCAACCGTCAAATGAGGATATTCTTGACAAAGCATTAAGACTTTCCGTATTTCAGCATGGAAAAACCTTAATATTTTGGGGGCAATTGTTTCACCCTAAAAAATTCGCTTAATATGTTTTACATCTTGGACATCCATCTTGAGGTAACGACTTAACTTACGTCTTGGACTAACGCCTTGAAAATGTTTGTTGTATTTTCCTATTTTTTAGGGGCACGGAGATAAATAAAATTAAATCATTTAAATGACTGCATGGACTTAGTCAAGCAAAGGTCTCCACCTTCAACCAAGGAATAACGGCTTATCTTCATCAACAAATAGCGAGATTCTAGGCGAGATTTAAGCACGGCATTCAAGATGTTGTTTTTCAGTTACATTCACACCTATATATTGTACCTAGAACGCACCTGTACACACGTTACACAATTTTGCTCACTTTCACTCTGCACTTATACTCATAAACGCTAAATACTTAATAAAATTTCTTTGATTTAGGCAGGCTTTCCAAAGATCTCCCGAGGTTTTTCTCTGGACGGTTGTTCTAAGGATTTCCTCGTTACATCCTTGTGTTCATCTTGTTTTGAGAACTATATTCCATTTGTGCCCAAACATCCTTGAGAAGACAAATTTACTTGTCGAAATTTGTCCAAAACAGTAGTCTAAGACAAAATTTCATCCTTTATTGTGTTGCAGTCTGGACGTTGCCTAGATGATATAACTATTCTGGACAAGTTCTTGAACAAGAACTTTTCCCAGAATTTACTTTATGTGCTTTGGAAGAGAAAAGAAGGGAGGAAGAAGATAACATTTCTGTATTTTTCAATAGCTTGGTGTAGTCTTTTTATAGTTTTGGGTTCAATTTTTGAACATATAAAATTGTCCAAACCATCACAACTTTCAGACAAAGCTGTCAAGGTTGTTATAACTGTTTAAATATTGATAATATTAAATAATAAATATTTATATATAATATTAAATATGAAAATTAATATTAAGTATATAAAAGATTTAATTTGGATCATAAGACCCCAAGAGCCCCAAGGCCCAAGCCCTATCTTTGACTATTATATATATAATAATAATAATAATAATAATAATAATAATAATAATAATAATAATAATAATAATAATAATAATAATAATAATACCAATAAACAACAATAATAAATAAATAATACCAATAAACAACAATAATAATAAAAAGCAATAATAAACAACAATAATAATACCAATAAACAACAATAATAAACAAATAAACAACAATAATAATAAACAAATAATACCAATAAACAACAATAATTCAAAGCATAAAGAGTGAGAATAAATAAGAATGAGAATGCTCACTTTGTTTGTTTGATGGAATATCTTTTTAGTAGCTGATGGTTACAGTAGTTGATGGTTACAGTGATAGACTGAGATTTTTGTGAGAAAAAAAATGACCTACCTGTTCTAAGAATGGAAATCCGTTTATATACTCTACAGATTCCAAATTTTATGCAATCTAATTTACATAAAATAATTCAGATTTTAGTGGGGCGGCTGCTAACTTTTTGCATTTTTCTTTTGTAGGGGCCACTGTTTTGTCGGATATGCCGGTAAGTGGAAAAAGCAGATGATCTTGCTAACATTTTGCATTTTTCTTTTGTAGGGGCCACTGTTTTGTCAGATACGTCGGTAAGTGGAAAGCAGATGATCTTGCTAACTTTTTGCATTTTTCTTTTGTAGGGGCCACTGTTTTGTCGGATATGTCGAAAAGCAGATGCTCTTGCTTGTGTCAGTAAGTAAAATTGGATGCTCCTTTCTTCCTTTACCTTTGCTTTTTCTTTTTCTTTTTTGCTTTGCTTTTTCTTTTCTGTCGTGATTTTTGTTGTCTGATTTGTTGAGGTGTCCTTTGTCATTACAGATCAAGATCTGCTTGTGAGAAGAAATCATCCTTGGGGATCGTATCTTCGTCATTCATTGTTGATGATGAGCTGCCTTCCTCACTGAGCTGGAGCATTAGTTTCTCTAGATCAGCTGGATTTGTACATTGGGTCATGATTTGTTTCTTTTTGATAAGAAAATCTTCGTTCTTTTGTGTTTGTTTTGTAGGAGTTACTTTGCAGAATTCCGGCTTTTGTTTAAAATACCTTGTTACTGCATTAGGACCACATTCGAAAATATCAATTTTTTCCACAATTTGATTTTATATTTGCGAACCAAAATAGGTAATATGGTTTTTTGTACACACACACACTTTTGTTCCTTATTGGCATGAACACTCATTTGTACACATTCACACATTTGTTCTTCCTTTAGATCGAATTCGGTCATAAAATCCAAGGAACTTGAAAATTATGACAAAATAAGGCCCAAAGGGGAGATTGAGCTATATGCTCTAGATATATAATTTTTATTGACCATTAGTCATATGCTTTTTATACACACTCCGGGACAATTGTTTTTTCTAATTCAAAGGACTTCCACCAATGATGGAAACAAAATGGAGTTTGATAAGAGAACTGAGGAATGAAGAAGAAGAAATAAGAGAGAGAAAAAGAGTTGTTTTGTTTAAAAAATGCCCTTGATCAGGCTAAAACATAATCCCAATAATTAAACTGGGCTGAATTATTAGGAAAAAGAAATCTTTTGCCTCATTGGGTTTTTGACCCCAATCAGAAACCGAAAGAAATTTTAAAATTTTTACTCTGCAATATCTTATTTTGGAGGCATCAAAATGATCCGTTGGATATTGAAAAGTGGCAGATTTTGTTTGAGTTAATATTTTTTCGTAATAGATTTGTGATTTTGAAAAATTGTCTGGAAGATAGTTATGTGAACTAGGTAAAATGAATTCGGAAATTTGGTAGGGGTGTCAGTTTATATTCATTTCAAAATATTCTTGTTCCAAGACACAAATAAAATTCTCATGAGTTTTGTATGAATATCAAGTAGGTAGTGTTTGTTTTGGGAAATAACTGTGAGTAATTTGTCTGGTGTTTGTTTGGGACAGTTGTGGTTGCAGGTTTTCTAAATTGAGAGCTTTTTTGTATGTGGTCAATTTTTGTGAAGAGTTGGAAGGGGATGTAGGTTCTTTTGTAAGTGGAGGATAAAATGGTTTTGTTTCTGGCGATAAGATGGCAAATCTATTTCCTACCTTTATTGTTTTGTCAGGGATAAAATTGGGAAGTTTTGTCAATGGTTTTGTAAATTGTAGGAGGTTTCTATTGATCTGTTCTTTCTTCTCTTTGCCCTTTATTGAGGAACCTATAATCATTTTGTAGACAAATATATTAGTTTGAAAATATTCATTTTGTTGTAAACACACAGGGTAATCATTAGCTATACATTTTGAAATCCGTATTAGAGAAGAAATTTCTCCTTTAATAAAGGGTGCAAAAGGATGGAAAAAACTGTATTCTAAAAGTTCTTCTAGGTCATGAATATGGAATTTAATTTTCGTTATTTTGTGAAGAGGCACTTTTATTGTGGATATTTTTGCATTCATTTAGTAGAATATTTGTTTTTTCAGCTTCGAGCTGCCTTCTCTATGCTGAGTTGGCCTCTTGATCCCTCTGCTGGTTGAGCCTATCCTTTAGGTCGCCAGTCCTGTCTATGGAGATGTGGGTAGGGGGGCATTTCATTCCTCCTCTCTTCACCAGATGGCCTTGGACCCCCGTTAGCATGCCTATGAGAAGTGAGTGATGGAGCCACCCTTTATGATCTTCTGTCATCCCTTTTCGGAGACTCGGGTAGCTCGAGTAACTCATTCTTTACTTCGAGCAAGCTCTGCAGCAACCTGGCTCGCTCTGACAAAATCTCCTTCTTACTAAGGTGAGAAATTGAGGGACCTACAATGTCGCTTGCAACTATTCAACCGGTTTGGATCCGTTTAGCTCACTGGCTTACCCCTTGATTAGGCCTGGGCCTCTTCTCCCTTCTCCTATCTTGTGCCCCATACCATCAGCCACACTGTTGGAGCGGGTGGCTCTCCTAGTGCGATGTCCCTGTGGAGGGGGAGGCAAGTTCGCAGTACGATTCTCGGCACCTGCATCAGATTTCCCCCAACATTCTCACGTATTGGTTCACTGGAGGCAGTAGCCGTATGTCCGTCCAAGACCATGTTTGTGATTAACATAAGTTTCAAGGTCTAGCGTGATCGTTTCCCGGCAATGGAACCATACTGATGATGCAGGAAATGATCCAGATCAATCTTAGTCCAGCAATAGGTTGATCTACAGCAACTATGACCTGAAACCACGAACAAAAGACTAGCCGGGTTGGTCTCTGACTAATACCCTCCAGCGTGATGATTATATGTCGTGTTATATGAGTATAAACAGTATAGAAATGACGTAATCTCAAAATAGCCAATAAGGCATTACCTTTTTACGTTGGATGTAGTCTGGTATATATAGGAGCTCCCTATAATAATAAGGGATCCCTTAAATCGTGGAGATAATGTAGGCATAACGATTGTGAGTACCCCGACCCGAACGCATGTTTTGGGTCCACTTTGATTGATTTTTGGGCTTACATAATTGCTAAAGAAGCAAATTAAGTCCAATTATCCCATAGCCCATCCAACCCATTGGGCCTGCCAGCCATTCAGCCCAAGTATGTCAAAATGATGTACGCTGTCGTCCGACATGAGACGACACTAAGGCGGTTTAACTACCTCTGTCGGACGACATAAGTCTTCCCATCAGCCTGCCTATAAATACAAGGCATGGCTGATCATTTTGAGGGGACTTTGAGAGAGGATTGGGAGGATACCAGTATAATAGAGGGGAAACTCTGCACAAATAGAGTCTCTCTCTCTCATACCCACACACTCACCTCCCTCCTCACACACACACATACACCAAGGCCAAGACCCAAAGAAACCCTCTTTGTTGGTGTGTTGAAGGGGTGGACACCATACTACTGGTGATCTTACCTTGTGGACTACAATAGGTAGTCACTAAACCCTTCTCTCTCTTTAAATAACTCTTCCATACATTTATACTACCTTGCATGCTTACTTGCTTTAATATTATGTAGAAATCGGGATTTTTGCATGATAAAGGTGGTGGAGAAGTGAATCTTCAATATTCACTTCTCCCCACCTCAGATCTGGACATTTGGTGGCATTAACATCAATAAAGTTTAGATCTTTGCTCATTTACATTGAGTTAGGAGGTGATGGCTACTTCAAAGTGGCCATAAACATGTGATTTATCACATTTGGCCACTAAAGCCATGTGATCCTCCCATAATACTCACATAATACTGTTATATTACTGTCTAAAGTTAATAAAGATGCTTGGTTTGCCTTGAGAATAAAGGAGGAATCAAACAGACTGAAGGGCACTCATATAGGTCACTCCTGTCGGACGACACAGGACTCTCTGGAGATCCTGTGTCATATGACATGGAGCTCCCAGAAGACTATAAAGTCTTTCTTGGACTTCAGATCTGTCAGATTTATCCCCCTTAGTAACTCAAAGCTTACCTAAGCATTTTTTGGCTCATGAGCCACTATTTGGGTGCCAAAGGTCTGTTTGGGTGCGATCTACTTAATGGAGGCGTTTGCCACATGACATAGACGACTTCAGATGTTCTATGTCATATGACATCCGTATCATTAAAAGTCAATCATGACTTTGTCTACTCCAATCAACCCCCAAACTGGGAAGTCCTGTGTCGGACGACATCAGGGCTTCCTGAGAAGATTGTCTTAACCTTCTGCCATGTTATGAAAATCATAATGTGTAAAGGGTGTGGCCCCCTGTCATGGCTCACAAGTTGTATCCAGTCTTTACATCATCAAATGAAATGCCAAATTTACATGCCTTGCTCATCGACACATATTGCACACACACTTTGAATGTCCATAATTGTCCAATGTTGATTGAAAGTCTCGAAAGAGGCGTGTTGGGTGAACTCTCTAGTTCTTCCCAAACACGTAACCAGACTCCCGAACCCAAAATTCTCTTAAAAATAGGTTTTTCAATGTTTTCCTTTAAAAACGGCGTGGCGACTCCCAAAAACCGAAATTTACAAAACATATCATCACATTCAAAAACAAATTTTTTCGGGCGAGCGTTCATTCAGTGGCGACTCTTCTGGGGAGTATACATTGAAAAACCTTTTTTTTAAAAAAAAAAAAGAGTTTTTCTTAAGAGGGTCTAACTTTCTTTAAATCAACTTGGACAATTTCTACATTCTCCTTGTGTGTGCATTGTGTCATTTTGCGTGCCCATGTGGGCCTTGCCATGCTTCTATGCTTTGGTATGTGGCATTCTTGGGAGTCGGGGCTTCCCCCTTTGCTATTTTCTCTTCCTGTTGGTCAGAACATGGCAGGTTGACGCTGAACTACAGCTACTGGTAAATTCTGAAATTTGGGGCGGTCCCCTTTTGTCATGCTTTGACTCATTCTCTTGTTTTTCCTTTTCATATTGCATAAAAAAAAAAGAAAACAAAAAAGAAAAAATCTTTTACAAAAAAGCAAAAAAAAAAAATTTATTTTTCCTAGAAAAATACCTTCACACTACTCGCACTCTACCTGCACATAGAGTTAGAACCCGGGAGTGTACGGACGGCATCGCGGACGGTGACGTGTTTCGCCAACGTTTGAGCGCCTAAAGTCCTCCTAACCTGTGAGTCAGTCAACACTTGTCCGTGACACACTTTCTACCGTGACCGGTTGGTTTTTGGCCAATACTTTTCAAAACATTTCCAAACTTGGTTTTCAAAATTTTCTCACAAAGTCCGAGTCATGCTTCGTCTCCAAAAATCTTGGCATACTCTCCCTCCTTATGTCAAAATTACGACATAACTCGACGTTAGTACATGTCAAAATCTTGACATATCTCGACGGAGGTTGTAAGTACCCAAATCCGGATCGTCCAAATCCGTCAGAAAGTTAACCAAAATCCGTTAACTGGCCCGCTCCAGGTTAACCGGAACTCGTTAAACTCCCCGTTGCTGTGCCAACGAGACGTCCCGGGACTGCCCCGTGCATCCCGACGTCGAACCATACTTAGCACGTGACATCTCACGTAAAAGTATGGCTTTCCCTGAAAAATGCATTTTCCGGCACTTTCCGGGGGCGTTTCGGACATTTCCCGGACTGTTATTTTAAAAAACGGACAAAACCGGGACCGAGGGACAAAATCCCACCTCAGCTGGTGACTCAGAGGGCACGTGGCAGCCATGCCACCTCCCTCTAGTCACCCTTCAATCAATTTCAAAGGGAAAAGACCAAAATGCCCCTGGTTTGCAAGCCAAGTCCGGCCGGACTCACTGTGCACTTTTCCTGAAATTGCCAGCAAGTCCCCCAGATTTCCAAAATCCCCAAAACCCCTGAAATTCAGTCCAAGTCCGGCCGGACTCCTACTGCAATTTTCACCCTATAAATAGAAGTTGCTGTCAAAGGCAAAAAGAGGATTTTTCACACAAAAAATCACCACCCCCCACGGTCCAAACTGGTTTTCACCCCTCCCGAGCTCCCGTTTTGTCTCGATTCGCGTGAAACCTTCGTATTTCGATCAAATACGCACCCTACAACTTCGAAACAACCTTTCGAATCACTTTCCGTGTCCCGTACACACCTCCCGAGCCAAAGGAGTCGACCCTAGCCATAGGTATAACTCCCTCTCTCTGAATCTCCCGTTCCGTCTCGGTTTACGCGCCAGTCGCTATAACTGTTTCGAACGTTGTTATCAAAATGTAGACGCCTCCGTCTAACGGGGTCCGATACGTTTTAGCCCCTCGATCCTCTTCTCTTTCCGTAAGAGAAGTAATCACGGGTTAAAACGGCGTTCCGACCCCGTTCCGTTTACTTTCATGTCATTTACAATTCCGAGCCGTTTGGCCTCGTTGATCGTCATTTACAATTCCGAGCCGTTTGGCCTCGTTGATCGTCATTTACAATTCCGAGCCGTTTGGCCTCGTTGATCGTCCTTTACAATTCCGAGCCGTTTGGCCTCGTTGATCGTCCTCTACAATTCCGAGCCGTTTGGCCTCGTTGATCGTCATTTACGAATCCGGATCGTTTGATTCCGTTGACACCGCTTTAAATACTGTCATTTACAAGTCCGATCCGTTTGGATTGTGATAGTATTTACTTTTCAAAATCCGAGTCGCAACCCGATTCGTTGATAGCATGTCATTTAATACGTATTTTTCCCGTAAAATCGTTAACAATGTAATGCCCGGTTCAAAACCGGAGTTCGTCCGTCGAACTCTCTTTCAAAACGCGCGAAATGACGTTCGGCCTCCGAATGCTCATCTTCAAACTCAAAGCCGCCATTTGACACTTAAAATCATTTAATACGCATTTTTCCCGTAAAAATCGTTAACAATGACTCGTATGGCTCAAAATCGACGTTTGCCACGCAAACGCTCATTTCAACTCAAAACCGACGTTTGTCATTCAAACGCTCGTCTTTTCAAACAAAGTCACCTAATCAACGTTTGACATTCAAACCAAGATTAAGCTTGTCATTCAAGCCCCCATTTCAAAACACACACACACACACACACGATTTCGAGAAAGGTAGAAAGACTCGTCATGCGAGGCGTTTCGGGCGATCTCGTAATACTCTACCCGAAACGTAACCTGACCTCCGAACCTAACAATCTCTGGTACAAAAAAGCTTTTTACTCGTTTTTGCTGCCAATAAAAATGATCCTTTTTTAAGCCTTTTCCTAAGTTTTTGCTACCAATAAAAACGACACCTTTTCACAAAAGCCGTTTCTCAACGTTTGGGCTCAAAATACAAAAACCGCGTGGCGACTCCTCATTTTGTTCCTTCCCATGAAGCGAGGTCTCAGACACCAACCCCTCCGCGAAAGACAACCGCGTTTCGCGTCCGCGCGAAATCCCGGGTAATTTCAGTTGGCGACTCCGCTGGGGAAAAGATACTTTTTTCAAAACTGCCGATGTTTTCAAAAAAGCCTTCCGTGGGTCAAACTTTCGTTTACCCTTCCTCGTTCTCGTGTGTGTGTGTTACTTTAAACCTCGAACGGTTTTTTTCAAAAGGCATTACATTGTCAACTTTCCAAAATCGTACCATGTTTGTGCATCCCCATTCATGTTTGATTTTCATGCTGTCTTTTGAACTGTGCATCATAAATTCTTTAAGACACATTCTGAAAAACCTCTGTTTTACTCAGAAAAAGAATTTTAGTGACCGCACACTACGCGCACTTGCTGCCTCGGAACACCGCACTTCACGTGCACTTGCTGCCTCGGTACACTGCACACTACAACCCCTAACCCGGGATGGCCTTATCAGTTGCACTCCGATTGGTGCGGACACCTTTCGGGGGCGCACGGGGTCGTCCCAAACATCCCATCCTAGCCCGTGTAAGCCATGCACTCTTTGTGTCACACTTTGTCCAAGACCCCGGTTGGTTTTTGGCTTAGCTCGTGTCATAAAGCCTAAGTGTATGTTTTTCACGCCGGGCCCCGCTCCGAGTCAAGCTCGAGAGTTTTAGACCGAAGGTCGTTCCCGACCCGAAGTCTTGAGCTTTTCAGCCTTGACTTTGACGCGGAGCTCTGCCCAAAAATATACCCGAAGGTTCAATGTGACACCATGTCACCAAACCTCGCCGTATGTACCGTGCCAGCCACAACTTGGCCAACGCTAAAAGCTAAAGGTCTCTCGCACAAGCGAGTCAGGAGAGGTCATGCCCAAATTTTGGCACGACTCCCGCCTTAACTTAAGGACGTTGACCTCGGCCGTGGCCCGTACGCCGCACACGTCGAAAGTTTGCGTGATCAGCTAGCCTTAAGTTCATTTTTTCCTTTGTCGGTGGAACTCGCTTGCCTTATCAGACCTCGCTCGGGATAGTCCGTCTGAGAAAGATGATCTACAATGGAAACGAGGGGCTTATAAGCGTAGTGACGAGATCCACTTGATTAGAGCTCTAGGATTAGTTGCGAAAAGAAGACACGCTCTTTTCCAACCAATTAGGACTACGAGAAAACACGCTTTAAGTAAACTTTAATCGGTAGCGCACATTGCACAAGCCCGAAAACCTTGAGCCAAATACCCTTTTCCGAAGCCTAAACCCTTCCTTTCGTTCCCTGCGGCGAGCGAGAAAGTGGTTCAGATTTCCGGGTCGGCGCCTTGCCAGGGATCACGATGCAGTGGCGTCGGACGGTTCTTCGGTTCCCTCGGTTCCCTCGGCCCGGAATTTCCGACATGTCTAGCTCACCGAGAAATCGTGACGGGGAAGGACCCCGCCACCGTGCCAGATATGACATTGGAAGAAGCCATTCGGGCTTGTGAGGTGCACAAGAGGCGAAGAAGATCGGCGAGAATTTCGTGGTACAGCTTACGAATGAGCGTGGTATAGCGGCTATCCCCGGTCAGACGGTACTTTTGTCCTAGTTGAGGATGACGATTCCCAAAACCAGTTCACCAAACCTTCAATCGGGTTCCTCCCCCGCCAACTTACGGGATGCCTTCCGGCCAAGGAAACAATGACCTAGGCTCCATGTTGCCACCTCTCGGGGCAACCCTGTCAATTTTGGTCGGCCCGGTGCTACACCCATCACTCAATATCACCGGCGCACCATTTGGACCATCTCAGGATGCCAATATCCCTCAATACCCTCCCGGGTTCGTTCCGTTGCCTATACACGAATCCCTAAACACCGGGGACAAACCCCAATACGATTCGAAAAGGCTCCCGTATATTCTCATATACCAAGCCTTCCACCTCCAATCACTACCGCTCACGTGGTAGCACCCGCGCCGAGCCTCACAGTCCACCACTTGGACCCAACCTTAGCCTGGATGGTCGAGCGGATGAAAGACACGAAAGCCACCATGAGCGGCTCAAAGCGAGGAAACGCTCAAATCCACGAGATCCGGGAATGGTCACGCCTCTCCTGCCAAGTTCGAATGCGGAGATGGACCGATTCGATGGAACCGAATGTCCTCAAACGCACGTCGACACTTACGTTCTCGGCATGAGAGCAAAAGGAGCAACCCTCCAAAGCAAATGGCCGACCACTTCCAAAGATACGCTCAAAAGCTCGGCGTTACGATGGTTTCGAGGGTCAAGCACACGGATCGCCACACTGGGAACAGATCGGTAACATCTTCTGGGCAGTACGGATCCAACTTAGAGTGGGAAACAAGTCGCGAGGACTTAATCACCACCGAGCGTAAAGCGGATGAAAGTGTTGGGGAATTCTACAAGAGATGGAGTGGAAACTCTCCGAAATCATGGAGCCACTCTCCAAAGACGAACAGATGCGGATCTTCAAGTCTTGCTTGAGACCGTCCATCAGAACTCTCATCGATCACAATTTCTTCCCGGATCTCCGGGCCATGGTCAATGCCGGCTCACGGTTCGAGAAGGATCTCAAGGAAAAGTTGGCTCTTGCACGGCCATACGAATACCGCCCAGCATTTGCATTCAATCTGCCGGCCCCGGCAAAGGAAAGATACGTCTGTCAACTACGTCCATCGGGGACAACGGTCGGGTAACAGAAATCCAATCCCGCCAAGCAACAATTCTACTCGAAGCGGCACTGTCGTACACTTCGACAAGTTGGACATGCCACCGAGCAAGATCTTTGGAAGGGTTAATCAAGGAGGGTCTCCTTAAACCCGTGGCCAATTACAAACCCAAAGTTCCCGTAGCCAATGCGGACAAGAGCAAATCTTGCGCCTTCCATCGAGTATCACGGCCATACCACCGACAAGCTGTTTGGGGTTACGATACGAAATCTAGAACTTGATAGAAGAAGGCAAGGTAGAGCGCCCCCGTGGGCCCAATACAATCGGGAATCCTTTTCCGAACAATAACAGCGGGAATTACATTGAGTGGGTGCCCAAGAAGAGTGCCACAGAACCGGTTTCTCCGCCTCTTTTTGGATCTTCCTCTAATGTCCACATCGGCTACGATGTTTGCGGCGCTCACTTTGCACAGGAGTACGAGTCCCGAGAAACTGTCCGGAGCAATCCTCCGAGAAAACAAAAGAAGAAATCCTCTCAACGGCAAGCGAGAGAAAGATACGAAGCGGAGATACCGGTGTAGGTACACTTGGAGAACCCTCCGGGAGGTTCGACTACTACGTCTTGTACTCCGGCCAGTCCTCTTTGCCTCTAGACCATGCAGCTCTAGAGCGAGACAGGGGTGGGAAAGCCGAAAAGCCCATGAAACCAGAATTCAGACCTTGGAACACCGGAATACCTCGGATCTTGGTAGTCTTGCGCCGGTCGAAGCCTAACCCTCCGCGGGATCAGCCAAGATTCAACTTGTCCGGCTTCCGAGCCCGGACCGGTAAAGAAAGATCAAGGTCGGCTTGGCAATCGCACTCGATCAATGTGCTAACCAAGGGCGGCAACCGCCACGGGCGGCCTCAACGCACTCACGAGGTTCCAAAGAAAGGCTTTACCTCGCAAGAGGAAGACAGGAAACGGATGGGCTGGATGACTCTCCTTCTACGGATAGAGACGAGATCTACGACTCCACTTTGTATGGCGGCATGATCACATTACGTGATGAAGACTTACCGAGAGACGCCTCGGGGGCACAACGAAGCTCTGTACATCACTCTCAAACTCAACACCATATCACTCCCGGAGTATTGGTAGATAACGGGTCAGCCGTTAATGTCCTCCCTCTCGGCATGATGCGAGCTCTCCGCATCCATGAAAGCCATTTGATACCGTCTACTCGGACTATCAAGGCCTACGACAACTCGTCTCGTCCCATCACGGGGACGGTGACTCTGGAACTCGGTTCGAAACCCAAATGGTGCCGGCAAAATTCCACGTGATGGACATTCCATCCGAATTCTGACTCTCTTGGGACGCCCTTGGCTACACCACATGAAAGCCATAGCTTCCACTCTCCATCGGTGCGTCAAGTTCATTAACCGCCGGGAGATCTTGAAGTCATCCGAGGGGATAGTTTCCTCATAGGAAATGAAGCCGAGACAGTAGCCAAGCGTGTCCGCACTCGAGGCTGGGGTTACCTCCTTCGAATCAACCAAGGGACTACGGGGCAAATCTCATCGAGAATCCTCGAGTCCGGAGATGCTAACTATGTAAACGTACTCGAGCGGGCGGACCACAGGCGGTCCGATACATCAAGTTCAAGCTGTCGTTTCCAACATTTGGAGGCGAGATTGGAAGGAAACGGCGAACATCGCCATGATGCGGGCACATAAACCCCGATCTCCAATCGGAGATTCGTCGGCATTCTCCAAACAAACTCTCTGGCCCCGCCAGTGAAGAGGTTTTTGTGATGAAGGTCAACAAGCACCGTCATTCTCGGGATGAATGCATGGAAGTTGTATGGGATGTCCTCCACGAGGAACTACCCGCTGTACCCCTCTTCTCCAACGAAGAGCATGATGTTTTCCTATTTGCTCCAGAACGCAACCTGACGCAATACGTCCCCTACACCCGGATTGAGCGATCGGATGACGATGAATCTGGACTCTCCGGAGTCGAGGACGCGTCGGACCCGCAAGCGAGACCTCTGCATTCACATGCTCGGTTTTGAGGACGGAACTCCTTCCGATCAGGTCACCTACGACCAAGGTTCCAATACCATGGAAATTGTCAAGCTCAATGTCCGCATGTGACTATCCGATAATTGGAAGCACGTGATTCACGCAACGAGGAATCCTCTCGATCAAGTGAATGACGACGACTTCGTCAATATCATCTATTCCAGTATCTGATGAAGCCAAGGATCCCGTCCTTGTTATCAGATTCTACGCAACACCAAGGTCACCTCGATGGCCGCTGCTCATGGTAAACGAGGCCCTGGCCAAGCGAGCTCGAGCTCATCACTACTTCCAAGTACCGGCCCAGCGGCAACCGGCCCGTGCCGTCGGTCAAGCTTATACCCTCAAGCGCCGCGAAGGCCAAGGGCAACAGCGAAGAAGACCAAGCTCCTCACCCTGCTACAAGTCGAGATCAACCTCGGAACGCTTAGCAGCCATCCCGAAAACATCTCGTGAAAGTCTTCCCACAAGGCGAGTCGGCTTCCAACACAGAAATGACCACCTCGGCATCAACATGCTTCGGTTCGATTCTACTCCCGGTCGTCACGGCCCCGGATTCGGACATCCCGCCGGTCGATTGCTAGCTTTGATAGAGCTTGGTGATCGAGCGAGATCACGAGACCGTCAACATTGCGGGAATTCAATACCCCCGTGGGGTCAATCAGCAGAGATATGGGCAAACTTCTTGGTGATAGAGATTAAGGAAGGCCGCATGGAATGTCCCGATCCGACTTCCTTCGTCAATGTAATCCAAGTGTTCCCGCCATTTGGCGATTTGAATGTAATCACGGTTACGGACACTAGCCGACGATGCGCACCTACGGAGGCGCCTAGGTCTCGCAAGGAAAGCTCTCATGGAACTAGCCGCTCAAGAAAGTCGTCTTTGGGACGAAGACCAAGCTCGAAAGACCTACGGGGACCAAGCCCTTAAAGTGTCACGGGCGGCTTCGGACGAAAGCTAGAGGCCACCCTAGAGCCGGTTCGACCTCGGGAGTTTCGCCCATGGCAACTTCACGGACTACCGTCTGTTCTCATCCAACCCCCTTTGCACGGGCAAGGGTGGTCAACGGTCCCGATGACCTAGGAGATGGAACGACACGGCGGAACGAATCCCAGCGCTTACCTTCCCGAGGAAAGCAAGTCCTCTGTGAAAGTGACGATGAAGACGATGAAACCATTCTCTTCCAAGCCGGGCATGAAGTCAACAAACCGGACTCCCGAGGGTCACGGGAGGATGGGAACGGATTATTACCGCACTCAAATTGAAAGGCCAACTCGGGGAGGAAGGTCTATTTAAAAGCAGGAGGAGGATGGAAATTCGTCTCGAGCAACTACTCGGGGAAATTCCACGGTCTACGGCCTTCATTTACGTAAACGATCAGGCAGGACTGCAACCGGTCACATGGGCGGATGTTCGGGAAGCCGTGTACTCACCTTCCGACATACCCGCCACTCGAGATAAAGCGAGAGAAGAAAACTCTCCCCGATGGAGGTTTACCTAGACCGCCGCACGCAGCTCAAAGAAGCACTGGCTATTCTCACATGGGAAGAAACGCAGCATTAACTCTCGACGCAGCTCCGCCGCAAGAAGGTTGATCCGGGCCCAGAGTGGAGGAAAACTAGCCAACCACGAGTATCGCCGGACCCAACTCTGCATCGCCCTGAGTATGCTCGGCAAGAAGGAAAGGAACGCGATATACCGTGAAGAGATCAAGGAGACCGTTCGTTTGAGCCGAGAACTCTCCAACCTCCCGGAGGGTCAGCAACGCACGGTTCGATTGGGCAATCATTTGTGCACCGACATTCGAACGGCTACGTCAAGCCGTAGGCTACCTCCCCTTGAGAGGCACCTAAGCCGGTATCTGGGGACGAGAATCCGTCAAGGCTGCCCGAAGCTCCCGGAATTCATCCACAATCAATGAGTTGAGGGAAGACATATGGCCCTATGCTACGAGGAATCCTCCTCTAACTATGGCTCAACTCGGAGCGGCCTGTTCGAAGGGACCAAACCCGATGTCGGCGTTCTAACCCGATCGGGTCAAATCCATGCATTACCACCTAAGGCCACCAAAAAGCCGACGGGCAGGCTGCGGTCCGGCCGGCCCGAAGACACAAGTTCCTTGAAAGAGGACCCGATCCTCACTCGGCTCAAGCGGACTCGAGCAAACATTTCCCTTTGGTCTCTGCTCACCTCTTCTTATCCTCACAAGCTCAAGCTAGAGGAAAGCTGGCCCGTACCATGGTCCCCGTGGACGCAACCCCGAGATGAAGTCATTCGGATGATTGGTAACATCCACTATGGCAACATTATCACCTTCACGATTTGGACCTTCCAAAATTTGGGGCTGATCACAATGAGCCGCTCTACATCACAGTCCAGTGGACGAGCGTCGCCTTCCCAGCGTGTTGGTAGACGGAGGTTCCGGAATGAATGTCTTGCCCGCCAAGATGATGGACACCTTGACATCAAGCCGCGAGATCTTAAGCCTTGAGTCCACCTTTGTCGAGGCCTATGACTCTACTTCCCGTGCGGTTCTCGGGGTTGCTACTCTTAACATCCGGTTCGGCAAGCGGGTGATCCCCACCGAATTCCAAGTGTTGGACATTCCAATCACTTTCACAGCCATCTGGGGCGTCCTGGTGCATCAAATCAATGGCGTGGCATCCACCCTTCACCGGTGCCTCAAGTTCATGCAAGGCAACGAGCTAACCACAGATCTACGGCGACAATGTCACCACCGCAGGGGACCAAAGCACCAACGACATTCCGGTGTTGGAAATCAAGCATAATGATGACATGCCATTAGCGGATTCACTTTGGAGACCTCCAAGATCCAAATATGCAACGTGGACCTTCCACTTTGTCTCACGATCGAGATTCCTCCCGCCATGAGGATGATGAAACTCATGAACTTCATCCCGGGGCGGGGCTCGGCAAAGGCTGCAAGGCCGGCACCAAGTTATTGAAGTCAAGGACCACACCACGGTCCGGGGGCTTGGCTACGTGCCAACACCGGGCGACATCAAGGAAGACAAAGGGCTCGCCGCGCACCAAGGCGGCGGCCGTAAAGGGGAACCTCCGACGGCACACCCAATCTCCGACCTTACGGCTTTGACCTCGCTCATTACTTCACCAAAGGGAACCGCAGAAGCTGAGGGGACCGGCAAGGGAACCAACAGAACGGGCGGGGACCGACGGAACCAACAGCGAGGGGGACCGGCAATGAACCGACAAACAGAATCGATGGGACCGAAAGTGGAAGCTGATGAAGATGAGAAAGAAGCAGGAATAGTCAACACCAAGACTACGAAAGAATGGAACAGCTAGCACGGGACCTCAAGCGTTTGAGAGGACTCAAAGCTAATCCGATAAGGAGCGTTCCTCGACATCACGGCTCTACTGGACCAAGCTGCCACCACGGTCCGGCATGAGTACACATTGAAGGGAATCCCGAGACTTGGAGGAGCAACTCAAGGTACTCTCCATGGGAAACAAGTTGTTCGGATCAGCCGCCGAGGCCACATTCGAGACAGTAAATCCAAAGCGAAGGAACCGGAATTCATAGAAAACGCTCTCGGTGGACCAGGCTCTACAAAGTCTGTTTGAAGAAGTCATGGAGTTGCCCAACTTGATCGGCGGGGCTCAGACAACGGCATGATCGCCATGATAGGGACAGCGGGGAGCCAAGCCTCTCGATCCGCACCCTCCTCAAGCATCCCGGCAATGCCACTGAAGAATTGGGTAACTTTCACGGACCAAGGGCAAGCCAGGGCGGGGAATTGGAAGACAAAGCTGGGCCCGCACCCACATCTCCCTAAACCCGGTCTCAAACCCTGCGAGTCGGTCCTTGTCGAGTCCAGTCCTACGAGTCATCCAACGGCCTTACGCCGGAGGACTATAATGTTGTAGCCAATCATGTATTCCCGTTCTTGTGTAATGAAAAGTCGACCTTTCGGAGTATCCTCTCATTGCCACTTTAACAAGCGATAAGTTAACAAACAACTTAAAAGACGTTAATAATTCAATTGATAAAGAAGCGGACACATTAAACGAACAATACATTAGAGAAGTTCTCGAGCGTGTAGTTGACCAAGAGGACAACCGGGCCCAATTTGCCGAAGAGGTTATGACCAAAGTGAACCGGGGTCGGTGCAAGAGCCTAAAAAGAGACCTGAAGTGGGCGGTTTCTTCGCCGATGCGAGAAAAGGAAGCCACGATAAGCCTCCTCGGGAGTATGTTGACGTGTTCGCACTGGTCATACCGGGACATGCCGGGACTCGATCCCTCAATCGTGGAGCACAGAATTCCCTGGATCCCGAATCCAAGCACATCAAACGAAGGCTGCGCAAGATCAAGCGAGTGGTCCTTGCAAGTTAAAGAAGAAATTGAGAAAATGCTCCGAGTTGGTTTCATCGAGTGATTGAGTACCCGACTTGGCTCTCCAACATCGTGACGGTCACCAAGGCCAACGGAAAGGTCGAGATCTTTGCGTGGATTTAGGGATCTCAACAAGGCCAGCCACAGGATGATTTCCCATTGCCTAACATCGACATCTTTGAGTCGACACCACGGCAAATTTCGAAGTAAAGTCCTTCGTGGACGGGTTTCTGGATACAACCGAGATCAAGATGTCAGGAGGATCGAGGCCAAGGCTGCCTTCACCACTCCATGGGGGACATCATTACACGGTCATGCCATTCGGTTTAAAGAACGCAGGGGGCTACTTACCCGGCAGGGCACAGCTTGACCCTCTTCCATGACATGATTCACAAAGAAATCGAAGTATATGTCGACGACATGATCATCCACTCCAAGGGATCAGACATGCGGCACATGACAGATCCGAGGAAGTTCTTCAACAGACTCGAAAACACTCCATGAGGTTGAACCGGCAAAGTGCACCTTCGGCGTCAAGCGCGGCAAGGTGCTTGGGTTACATGGTTACGAGAAAAGAGGTATCGAAGCCGATCCCGGGAAAATCAAGGCCATCATCGACATGAAGCCGCCTCAAACCACGACGAAGTGAAAAGTTTTATGGGAAGACTTCGAGTACATCGGTCGCTTCATCAACCAGGTTAACATCTCTCTGTGAGCCCATGTTCAAACCGATGAAAAAGTATGCCGACATCAAATGGGACTCCGAGTGCCAAACTGACTTTCGAGAGATCAAGACCTACTTGGTTAATCCCCAGTTCTGTGCCCGCCACATGAAGACAAGCCGCTTACTCCACGTATCGACGAAGTGCAGACACGTCTATCGGAGCAATGCTGGCACAAGAACGAGAAAGATTCCAAGGTTGAGCATGCAACCTACTTCGTAGCCGAAAGCTTCAAGGAAGTGAACTCGGCTACTCGGCAAAGATCGTAGAAAACCTGTACTCGCCTTGAGTATGGGTAGTCGGGAAGCTGAAACACTACATGCGGTCGCATTCGGTGCTCTGGTCTCCAAAGTGGACCCCGTCCGATATCTCTTTGACAAGCCATCCTGTCAATGCGGCTAGCCAAGTGGTCATTCTTCTGGTGAGTTCGACATCAAGTACATGGTCGGAAAATCGACAAAGGGCGAGTAATGGCGAGATCAACTTGCCGACTTCCCGAGCAGTGAACCTAAGGGTCACGATCCGCAATTTCCGGACGACGGAATCTTTTCACTTGAGGCGCAAACCGCTGGCAACTCTTCTTCGATGGGGCAGCCAACAAGAAGGGGAATGGCATTGGAATGCTCCTTGTCGATCCCAAGGACGAGCATACTCCCATAGCCGTCAAGGCGAATTTTGAAGCAACCAACAATGCGGCAGAATCTGAAGCTTGTGCGGCGAGTTTGGAAAGCCGCCCTCGAGCGCAACATCTCGAAGTGGATGTATATGGAGACTCGGCATTGATCATCAATCAAGTATCCAACAAATGGAAGACGGTAGATTCTGGCCTTGAAGTACCACGCGTACATGGAGGAGCTCATTGCTCGGTTCAAGGACATCTCTTTCCACTATTTGCCAAGAGACGGGAACCGCCGCGAGACGCCACAGCAACCCTCGCCTCTCTTGTCGAAATTCCCGATGGGAAAGCGGTAAAACCCCTCGAGAATAGGCGGACGGGAAACACCCGCCTATTCTTTGTGAGATCGAAAAAGAAAAAGAAACGATCGACGAACCTGGTACAATCAAATTTACCGGTACCTCCAAAGCGGAGAAGCTTCCTTCACAAATGAAGATGGAAAATACAAAGAAGGGATCAAAGCCAAAAACATGATGGCATTAAAACGCCCGGCATCCCATTTCGTCATTACAGGGGGTATGTTGTACAAGAAGCGCCACGAGGCCACTCCTTCGGTGTGTAAACAAAGAAAAAGCCGGCGAGCTAATGAACGAAGTTCACAACGGAACTGCGGTCCGCACATGAACGCCGAGCATTGACACAGATCATTCTCCGTATGGGATACTATTGGATATCAATGGAAGCAGTACCGCATCCGGTTCGTCGAAGGCTGCGACAAATGTCAACGGTTTTCCAACCTCAATCACATCCCTCCTCACGAACTTCTCTTGCATGACTACGCCATGGCCTTTCGCCACATGGGGAATCGACGTCATCGGCAAGATCACTCCTCCGAGGAGCAATGGTCACGAGTTCATTTTAGTCGCGATCGACTACTTCACCAAATGGGTAGAAGCCGGATCGTACAAGTGATCTTGAATTCTAAGAAGGTGGCGAGTTCATCAGAGAGAACACCATGTGCCGATATGGAGTGCCCAACGAGATCATCTCCGACAATGGGACTCGCTTCGAAGGAGATTGTGACCGACTCACCCGGCCGAATTCGAGTCATACGTCAGCGGGTCTTCTCCTTACGGGGACCACAAACCAACGATGGTGCAGGTAGAGGCGGCCCAACAAGACTCTCGCCACGTGATAATCGGAAAGATGACCACTCGAGGTCGGGGCGGCCCGTAGCTTCGAAAAGCATCTAGCCCTGCAGGGATACAGAACATCGGTCAGGAACCGCCGCGGGGAGACTCCGTTCGCACTTACCTACGGAATGGAAGCGATGTTACCCGTGGAATTGGAAATTCCATCCCTCAGTCCCTCTTGGAAAACGGGATCAATGAAGTCGAATGGCTACGAGCCGTCACGACGAACTTGCTTTACTCGACGAGCGCAGAGTTGAAAGCCATGTGAACACACTCGAGCCTACCGGAGCGGAATGGCACGAGCATTCGACAAGAAAGTCAAGATCCGAGGACATCGAGAGAAGGTGACGTGGTGCTAAAGGAAAAGCCTCCTACGCAGACCAATCCCCTCGGAAAGTGGGAGCCTACCTGGATAGGACCGTTCGTGGTACAAAGAATCTTCTCGGAGGAGCCATGAAGCTAACGGACTTGGACGGAAACCCTTTCGTTAACCCCGTGAACGGAAGCAAGCTCATGAATACTTCGTTCGAGGAAGAGCACGAGTCAACTCTCCTTCCCCATACACCGTCCCCCTCGGTAAATTAAAGTGCTAAAGAGTAATACCCATTTGGATACATTCCCGCTAATGATCAGGGTAAAAATAGGTCGCACTTCTTTTTGTCTTTGTTTTTCTCAAATTCACCTAAAGTGTCGAACTACGGTGACACAGGCCCCTTAGTCCAGTTGTAAAAGGGGAACGTAGGCAGCCATCTTTGGTTCGGTCTAAAAAACAAAAAAAAAATACAATAAGCATCAATTGCTTGTGTTTGAAAAACTCTTTTCATTTAACCTATAAATTCATAGCAGTTAAAACATTCTTTGATGAGTTCAAGCACGGTCAACTCTTGACTCGCTACACGCTAGCAAAACTACAATAAAACATTAATCAATTAATGTATGCGCAATGACAATGGATGGATACTGCGGACGGTAGCCGGTCGGTCAACCTAGTTTCCGTACTAGGTCCTTCATCCTTCTTCCCCTTCCCTTTTCCCCGGCGAGTGTTCTTCACCTTCGCAGAAATATTCCGGTAGGCCTTCTACCTGGCTCGGGGACCCTTCCCGACGCCTCAGTCAAGCATGTGGTGTCAGCCATGATCCTTCCTCTGGCTCTGTCTCGAGCCGCCTCGCTTCGAGCCATCATCGGCTTTGATTGGCCTCCGTC